>JAODAL010047630.1:0-29729 GCA_025379985.1 Phyllomedusa bahiana | reverse complement strand
CCCTCACCCTAATACTTGGTACCCAAAACCCTTAGCAAAATAATGCGAAAAACCCGCTTCCGATAACCATCAATGCGTTTCTTACAATGCTCTGCGGGAATTTTAAAACATTCTTCTTGGCAAACTGCTCCAGGTCCCTGAGATTTGAAGGGTGCCTTCTCCAAACTGCCATTTTGAGATTTCTCCAAGGTGTTCTATGGGATTCAGGTCTGGACTCATTGCTGGCCACTTTAGAAGTCCCCAAAGTGCTTTCTCTCTAAACCATTTTCTAGTGTTTTCTTGAAGTGTGTTTTGGGTCATTGTCCTGCTGGAAGACCCATGACATCTGAGGGAGACCCAGCTTTCTCACACTGGGCCCTACATTATGCTGCAGAAATTGTTGGTAGTCTTAAAGACTTCATAATGCCATGCACACGGTCAAGCAGTCCAGTGCCGAGGCAGCAAAGCAACCCCAAAACATAGGGAACCCTCCGCCATGTTTAAACTGTAGGGACTGTGTTCTTTTTTTTGGGAAAGCCTCTTTTTTTTCCTGTAAATCTATGTTTGATGCCTTTTTCCAAAAAGCTCTACTTTTGTCTCATCTGACCAAGAACATTCTTCCAAAACGTTTGGGCCCTTTCTCAGGTAATTTTTGGCCAACTCCAGCCTGGCTTTTTTATGTCTCGGGGTAAGAAGTGGGGTCTTCTGGGTATCCTACCATACCGTCCCTTTTCATTCAGACCCTGACGGATAGTACGGGTTGACAGGTTGTACCCTCGGACTGCAGGGCAGCTTGAACTTGTTTGGATGTTAGTCAAGGTTCTTTATCCACCATACACACAATCTTGCAATTGAAATCTCTCGTCAATTTTTCTTTTCCGTCCACACCCTAGGGGGTTTAGCCACAGTGCCAGGGGCTTTAAATTCTTGATGACACTGGACGGGTAGCACAGGAACATCAGGGTCTTTGGAGATGGACTTGTAGCCCTTTGATTGCTCATGCTTCCTCACAATTTGGATTCTCAAGTCCTCAGACAGTTCTTTGGTCTTCTTTCTTTTCTCCATGCTCAATGTGGTACACCCCAAGGACACAGGACAGAGGTTTTAGTCAAGTTAATCCATGTACAACTGGCTGCATGTGTGATTTAGTTTTTTGCCAACACCTGTTAGGGGCCACAGGTAAGTTACAGGTGCTGTTAATTGCACAAATTAGAGAACATCACATGATTTTTCAAACGGTGCCAATACTTTTGTCCACCCCCTTTTTTATGTTTGGTGTGGAATTATATCCAATTTGGCTTTATGACAATTCGTTTTGTGGTTTTCCATTGAAGACAAATTAATTGAAGATAATAATACCAAAGAATTTGTGATTGCAGTCATTTTCAGGAAGAAACTGAGTATTATCTGTCAGAATTGCAGGGGTGCCAATACTTTTGGCCACCACTGTACATTAAATAGCACACATTTATATAGACATTTTCATTGATACTGATGAATGCTACACTAACTTACTGAGCAGTAAGACTGTAGAGTCAGCACCTCTTTTCATATGTGTCCCCCTTGGTGTTTGTCCTTTGATGGCTGATGGTGTGGGTTCTTTGTCTTCAATGATTTCTTTTAACAACGGTGCAACAGAGGGGAGCTAGCAGCTCCATATTCTCTGCTACCCTAGAAATGAAGTTATGTTTGTACATCAGATAGCAAAAATTGTAATAAAACATCAGAGTAAAATAAATCAAAGCGATTATTTAATATTCTATATTCACAGGACAATGCACAGTAAATATACAATATATTGCATATGCCATAAATCTTTCCAGATGTCTTTTTCACTATCCGACATAAAATCAGAATAAACCTTACCCACTTAAGGTCAATTAGGATCACCACATTTATGTTTGCCAAATGCCAGAATAATTACAGAGAGAATTTTTAAGGCATTTTTATTACTTTCTGCAAAGTCAAAAGTTTACTTACACTAGGATTACTATGCCTTTAAACAATTTGGGACAGTTAATATGATGATGTCATGTCTTTGGAAGTTTCTGAAGTTTATTGGCAACATCTGAGTTAATTAGAGATACAGCTGAGGATGTATTTTTTATGCACACCAGAAACACACTGCTTCTGTGTAACATCATGGGAAAGTCTAAAGAAATCAGCCAAGATATCAGAAAGAGAATTGTGGACTTGCACAAGTTTGGATTATCCTTGGGTGCAATTTCCAGATACCTGAAGGTGCCTCATTCATCTGTACAAATAATTATACGCAAGTACAAACATGATGAGAATGTCCAGCCATCATTCTTCTCAGGAGGGAGATGGGTTCTGTGTCTCAGAGACGAATGTGCTTTTGTCCAACATATCAACCCAAGAACAAAAGCAAAAGACTTTATGAAGATACTGGCGGAAGCTGGTAAGATTGTGTCATTATCCACAGTGAAATGAGTACTATATCGACATGGGCTGAAAGGCCACTCTGCCAGGAAGAAGCCATTACTCCAAAAGAAACATATAAAAGCCAGATTAATGTTTGCAAATGCACACAAGAACAAAGATCTACATTTTGGAGACATAACCTGTCATCTGATGAAACTAAAATTGAAGTGTTTGGCCATAATGACCATCATTACGTTTGGAGGAAAAAGGGAGAACTTGGAAGCATAAGAACATCATAATGTTGTGCGGTTGCATTGCTTCAGGAGGTACAGGTGCTCTTCACAAAATAGATGGATATGAGGAAAGAAGATTACGTGGCATTACTAAAGTAGCATCTCAAGACATCATTCAGAGAGTTAAGGTTTGGGGCGGAAATGGGTCTTCCAAATGGAAAATGATTCGAAGCATACTGCCAAACTGTTTACAAATTGGCTTAAGGATAACCAAGTCAATGCTTTGGAGTGTCCATTACAAAGCCCTGATCTCAATCCTATCGAAAATTTATGGGCAAAGCTGAAAAGGCAGTTGTGAGCAAAGGGACCTATAACATTGCTCAGTTACTTCAGTTCTGTCAGGAGGAATGGGACATATATATATATATATATATATATATATATATATATATATATATATATATATTTACACACATAAATATATACACACACATTTAGTGGTGGAAAACTTTAATATAACGAATCAAACATGGCCGATGAAGAAGAGTGGCCCTGTACTGTTCTCCTGTTTCCAATATGATAGCAGCTAATATGATAATAAAAAACTAAACAGGTTCATTGTAAATATATAGATGTAGTTAAGAAAACAGATGGCTAGACCCGATCCAATTTTCTGATATACCTTCTACTCCAATTCTGTTCCCAAGTGCTAATCTTAGAAACCTTGGCTGTTCAAAATAGGTTGCTTGTTTCCATAATTTGAAAATATATACAGAAGATCTATATAGATCTCATTGGATGTTTCCTATATCTAGACACCCCTGTTACAATAACTACTGAGAGGTCACGTACTGATTTTGTGTAATTTTAGAATAATACAGGAAATGCAAGGGTTTTTTTTATAATAAACTTTCTGCTTATTTTTCCTTTATGTGTAGTAATCATTTTCTTATCATTTTACATGTGATTCATTTGCACAAATAAATTCTTCTTTGAAACCTTCACCCTAAACCAGAGAGTGTGTGAATATTCCCACCCATATAAACGTCTGCTGTCCCTCACATTCTTCTGATTGACAGTATCAAGTGTATAATCTCCAGTAAACCATATGATCAGAAGAATTTGATAAAGTGTGAATATCAGAATATTAACCTGCAGAGTGGCTCTGCGTAGGTTTGCCTGACAGGCAGAATAATGAAAACGCATACTCACCAAGGATCATTTACAGATACAGTTTCTCGTAGAGTAAAGAAACTAATTGAATAAAACTATACTTTATCTGGAAAAACTTTATCAGCCAGAGTATATAATAGCTGAATGTAAAGAAATAAAACATCTAAAAAATATATGCATTAAGCCTTATTTTTTTAACCTAGAAACATAGCTTCCCCTACAACCTTTTTTTGCGGAATAAGAATAACAACCCTTTTTGGCATCATTTAGGGATGTGTGTCCAGGTTTTAGTTTTTAGCCCATTGGAAGGAACTGTATAAAAATATAGCAGCATATGTGAAAACAGAAAAATATTTCATAAGTCAGTGTATTAACTAGCTCAGGATAAGATGAAAATTTTAATTATTAATGTTTTAATAATACAAGTAGACTAAGGGTAATCTATATTCAGTTTTGGAAGATTCCAGGTAAAACTGATACACTGAAAGCACCATAAAATCATAAGACAGGGCTCGGTGGGTGATGAAAAGACATAAGTAGATGAAGAAAACATGTACCTCAACCTTAGGTCTTGCCTTAGACATAAAACCATATATCAGTTTTACCTGGAGGGTTACTTTAAAGTAGTGTTCCAATCTCAGACATGTATGACATATTAATAGAATATGTCATGAATGACTGATAGAAGCAAGTCCCACTTTTGGGACTTTTGAATGTGCACCTGGAGAATGTGGAATAGAATGCATAAGTGAGGAGAAACAAACAACAGCAATATGTTGTATTCTTATTTAATGTATCGACTTTAACCCCTTCCCGACATTGGACATATGGGTACGTCTTGTGCAGGATGGTGCATCCTGAAGTAGGCTTACCCATATTTCTAGGACATTGTGTGGGCCGACAAGCAGAGCCTGCAAGATCAGAGCATGGAACCAGCTGAATTTTACAGCGGGCTCCTACCCTTTCGGCCACGACTGGAGCTTGCTCTGGTTGTGGCTGATTAACCCCTTAAATGTTGCAGTCAATCACAACCTTGGCAGTGAAGGAAAAGTCAGAAGGAGGGGGCTTTCCCCAGCAATTTGGAAACCTAAGAAAGGCATGTTGCCTGTGACATCACCAAGCCAGAGGGCATAGTTGGGCCTTGTGATTGAAGATAAAGAACGCTGTGTATTTTACCAGAGAACAACTAATCACTGAGATAAGTATAAATAAAGTAAAAAAAAAGTGAAAGAAGTTAAACACAAAAAATAAAAACATATACACCAACGTTTCCCTATTACAAACACCAATCGTTCCAAAAAATATCAAAAATAAAAAAATACACATTTGGTATCACCATCTGCATACCAACCTAACCTATAAATATGTTTTATTATTTAACCTGCATGATGAACGCTGTAAAAATAACCCTAAAAATCAATGACAGAATTGCGATATTTGTTCATCCCGCTGCACATAAAATTGTGTGAGATGGTGCCGTAGATATCAGGTGCTCAGTAGAAAAGCCCGTGGCAAATACTGGATAGAAAGAAAATCTACGGCACATCTTCAGGTACCTTATGCAGTATTCAAACAGTGTAGCAATCATAGAAGAAAAATATATAACTCTCCATGTAGATAAATTGATAGATCAGGTAGTGGTTAATGGTCCGACGTTTAGGCCAACAGGCTTTGGTTATAGCAGACCCAGGTACGGGAGGTAGAGATGACAGAGCCAGAGAGTATGCTGCACATAAAATAGAATAAAAAGTAATCAAAAAGTCAAAAAAATGCCAAAGTGGCACCAATGACAACGTCAGCTTGTCCCGCAAAAAAAAGGGCTTTATATATTATTATTATTAATATTATTAATCTTTATTTATATAGCGCCAACATATTCCGCAGCACTTTACAATTTAGAGGGTATACATACAGACATTACACATTAAAAGAACTTACAGATGAGACACAAGGTGTGAGGACTCTTCTTGCGAGAGCTTACAATCTATGAGGGTGCTTGCTGTTACATAAATAGGAGGTGGTTAACATAAAAGTTGGGTTAACCTGCCACCCTGACAGTACATCTATATGCAAGTAAGAGCCTGTGAGTGCCCTAGTGTTGGGAGTGACAGATAAGTGTGATAGCAGGTGGGGGTTAGCAAATAGGGGTCTTGATATGCCAGACTGAGAAGATGTGTTCTTAGGCCCTCTTAAACCTATGAGGGATGTGAGTGTGCCTGATCGCCCGCGGTAGCATATTCCAGAGAGCTGGTGCAGCACGTGTGAAATCTTTGAGACAGACATGAGGTTCGGATGATTGAGGAATGTAATCTGATATCAGCACAGCGGAGAGAACGGGTAGTGTGGTAGACAGAGATGAGAGAGGAAATGTAGAGGGGTGCAGCACTGTGGAGAGCTATATGGGTGAGAGTGATGAGTTTATGCTTTATCCTGTACTGAATAGGCAACCAATGCAGTGACTGACACAGGGTAGAGGCATCAGTATAGCGGCTGGAAAGAAAGACGAGCCTGGCTGCTGCATTTAGGACAGACTGGAGGGGGGAGAGTTTGCAGAGAGGGAGACTGATAAGCAGGGAGTTGCAGTAATCAAGATGAGAATGAATAAGAGCCACAATGAGAGTTTGAGCTGTTTCCACAGTGAGAAAAGGATGGATTTTGGAGATGTTCTTGAGGTGCAGATGACAGGAGCAGGCAAGGGATTGGATATAAGGGGTGAAAAACCCCTTATATCCAATCTAGTATAACCCCAAGACAATGGTCCTGTTGCCTAGGAGTTATGGTGGTGCCACACACTGAAACAGAAATAGCAGGGTAAGGTTGGTTAGAAGATGCGGAAAGACAAGAAGTTCAGTTTTAGTGAGGTTTAATTTCAGATGGAGAGAGTACATTATGTCCGAGACAGTGGATAGACAGTCACTGGTGTTTTTTAGCAGGACAGGAGTGATGTCTCGGGAGAAGGTGTATAGTTGAGTATCATCAGCATAAAGATGGTACTGGAAGCCAAATCTGCAGATGGTTTGTCCAATGGAGGATGTGTAGAGTGAATAAAGGAGAGGACCTAGAACTGATCCCTGAGAAACCCCAACAGCAAGAGGAAGATAAGGTAGAACTGGAAAATGAGACACTAAAGGAGCGGTCAGAGAGGTAGGATGAGAACCTATAGGTCCTATAGGCCAATGGCACTGAGCATGCTGAGAGAAATGGACTGGGCAAGGTGGAAGGGAATGGGGTCACTAGAGCAGGTGGTGGGGCAAACAGACGAGAGAAGCCTGGACACTTCTTCTTCTGTCGTTGGGTCAAGGGCTGAGAGCAGACTAGAGGACGTGCGGAAAGGGACAGGATAAGTGTTACTTGAGGATTGAGATGCAATGTTTTGCTGGTTACTGTCGATTTTGTCTTTGAAGTGAGTGGCCAGGTCTTCAGCACAGAGGTCAGTGACCGGGGCCTGCTTTAGGCCTGAGGATGGAGTCGAACGTGTCAAACAGGCGTTTTGGGTTGTTGAGTAATGTGGAGATGAGGGAGGTGAAATATTTTTGTTTGGCACAGTGAAGGGCAGTGTGGTAAGTCCTGAGCATGAATTTATAGTGGAGAAAGTCTGCAGGTATCTTCTACTTTCTCCACAGTCACTCGGCACACCTGGAACTTTGCTGCAGAAAGCGAGTCTGAGGCCTGTGCCATGGCTGCGGGCGTCTGACTCTGGTGGTGAGGTGTCTGAGTGGTGCCAATATGTCCAGGGTGGTTAAGAGAGTTTCGTTGTAATGTTTGAAAGCCAGGTCAGGACAGGAGACAGAGGAGATTGGGGGCAGTGAGGACTGTTGGTGTCTATAAGTTCCTGAGTGTTCATGCAGCGGATGGTTCTGGATGGGTGATGGCCAGGTTTGTCCAGAGAAGGCTGACAATTAGGGATAGTGAAAGAGATAAGGTTGTGGTCAGAGAGCGCATAAGGAGAATTAGTGAGGTTAAAAATAGATGAGCCAGGCAGCAAAATGATCCAGAAACTAGCGGGGTGAGCCAGGGGGTCTGTACACCACCGCAACTCTGAGAGAAAATGGCTGAAAGAGTCTGAGGGTGTGGAACTCAAAGGAGGGGAAAGTGAGAGAGGGTGCAGGAGCAATGACTTGGTAAGTGCAGTGTGGAGAGAGAAGTATGCCAACTCCTCCACCCTGCCTGTTCTCAGGTCTGGGGGTATTGGTGAAGTGTAGGCCGAAATAGGTGATGGCAGCAAGGGAAGCGGTGTCAGAGTGCTGGAGCCATGTTTCAGTGAGAGCTAGGAGATTGAGGGAGTAAGAGAGGAACAGGTCATGAACAGCAGTGAGTTTATTACAGATGGATCAGGCATTCCACAAAACACATTTAAAAGTGGCAGGAAAAAAAAGATGAACAACGAATAGCGAGAAGGTTAACAGGGTTTCTATGGAAGGAGGAGGTTGGATGAGCAGTAAAGGAGGGTGGGTCGCGGTTAGGAGAGATGTCTCCTGCAGCGAGAAGCAGGAGAATGAAAAGTGACAGCATATGGTTCATTGTTGTGTTTCAGTGGCATTTGTGCAACACTATGTAAGCAGGTGATTTGGGGTAGCTAAAAAGGGAAAACAGTTTATGGGATGTATACATGGGTGAGGGAAGGAGAGTGGCGCTGATGTGGATAACATTTTCAGAGGGCCAGACTGAGTTGTAGGAAAGGAGGCAGATGGTTACAAGGTAGATAGCAATAGTGAGCATAGTGAATAAGGTGTATATTAAAAGAGACCACTTACTCATATAACAGGCAATCCTTCAAGCTCCCTTAAGCTCACTTCTGTTTCATTTCTGTCATATATCTGAGGCTTATGTCACTTTCAACTAGTCACTTCCAAATAGGCATGAAAAATATGCCACATAGACCTCAGTCCAATAGACCTGAGCTCTGCAACTTATACTAGGCTATGTGGAGATTCATTGATGGCATTAGTGAACTCAGGTGTCGTAACTGGGTGGAGTAACAAATGGCTCTGCACAGAGAAGACACTTCAAGGGGTATATCTGGGAATGATGGCTACACAAATATACACAGGGTAAATTATGGTAGACAGAGTTGGGGCGAAATATCTATAAAAACACATACCGTTTAAAACAAAGCAGGAACAATTACATAAATAATGCCTTGGATTTGCTGTTATAGCTTCATATATGGAAAAAAAAGAAGATTTTGGTTGCTATGGGCAACAAAGTGAGTTTTAGACCTAGACAGTTTTCATACATGTGGCCCAAAGTGTCATTTGAATCCCCAAATAGTACCAATGAAAACATCAACTAATCCCACAAAAAACAAGCCATTAATCAGGTTCATATAAAGAAAAATAAAAAAAATTATGGCTATCAAACTATGATGACATAAAGATGCAATTTTATACAAACGCATTTCTATTGTGTAAAAGTAGTAGAACATAGAAAACTATATAACATTTATATAATTGTAATTGTACCGACCCACATAGTAAAGTTGTCATGTAATTTATGCCACACAGCGAACGTTGTAAAAATAAAGCCCCAAAAAAATGGTGTGTTTGCTGTTTTTTTTTTCCATTTTCACTGCCAAATGCTAAAAAAACTGGAAAACACCTGTATGTCCAAAATGCATAATACACCCCTAAATGATTTCCTTGAGGAGTTTTGATTCCAAAATGGGGTGACTTCAGGACATTCCTACATGCCTCCTGTGATACATACCCAGAGACTCTAGGTCCTAGCCTTTACTGAATTGCTCTACTATCCACTCCCTGAAGTCTGGAGCTGCAGTTTCAAAACCAGCTCTTAAGAGGACCTAGCACCCTCCTGAGGTACACCTGAGATACATTTGCAACTACACTGTGCCTCTCATATGACTGCCCTCTCCCATTGTCATCATCTCTGGGGGCTCAGTTCACAATCTCTGTCTGGTAGCCTTTGCTGACATACAGCTACAGCCTTTCCCCATACCATTTAGGTAGATCGGCTTCCACATTACCTACCAGCAACTCCAGAACGCCTTTCCTTTACAGCATCACAACTATTTGTACCAACAGTATATCATAGTCTATGATTTTTCTGTCTTCTCCCCATCTTCGCTGACTACCAGTTCTAGATATTGGCTCTAGACTTTTCTCGGTACCGGTGAAACCTGATTTATGGTTGAGATCTGAAACACAACCTATAATAGCAGGAAAAGGAAATAACTCATAAATAAAAAAAAAAAATTAATTATAATAAAAAAAAAAATAATAAAAAGTTTAATAAGGAAGGAACTCCACGTTAGTTCATGTCTTCTCTCATCAAGAAGAGGAAAAGAATGAGAGGCTCCGCAAACAAAAAAAAACAGAATTAAACCGGCAAAGCTCACGGAGTTCTTCCAACCCTCTTCTCCAGCTATGCAGAACCTGGAATCTTCCAACCCTTTCTCTCATCTGTCTACCTCTCCTCCTGGATCGGAGTCTCTAGATGTAGACCCACAAGAGGAGATCGCACAAATTTCACTAATGGAGAAAACCATCTCAAAGCTTTTCTCTTCCTTCCGGGAGAGTCTGCAGAACGATTTCAAACAAATGATTACAGAATTTAAAGCAGATATTCAAACACTGGTTTCCAGAGCAGACCACGTCGAGAAAAAAATGGCAGAGCTTACGACTTCCCATAATTTGTTGATTGATGCCAATGCTGATTTGGAGGAAGAAGTCCAAAAATTATCTGCCAAGTTACTGGACTTAGAGGATAGATCGAGACGGAACAACATCCGTATACGAGGAGTCCCAGAATCAGTTACCAACGAGGCCCTTGCTCCTTTCTTGACCGATCTCTTAGCTATAGTCCTCCCAGACGCCTCCCAAGCAGATTTGGAAATTGACCGTATACACCGCATACCGAAACCCAAACACCTGCCCCCAACCACTCCTCGGGATGTGATCGCTAGGATCCACTTTTTCAGAACCAAAGACAACTTTTTGAGAGCACTTCGGGGCAAGACAACCCTCCCTGAGAGATTTGCCAATATCTCAATTTTCCCCGACCTGTCAGCTGGAACGATGTTAAAACGAAAAGAATTCTCATCTTACACCAAAATCTTACGAGACCACAATATCAGTTATCACTGGGGTTTCCCGGTGAAGTTGATAGTTAATAGAGATAACACAACGACAACCTGCTCCACTCCCTCCATGGTTAAGGACCTGCTCCTGTCTTGGAAACTGCTCTCCTCGCCTAATTCTACTGCTCTGAAGCAGCAAAAATCAAGACCTGAAGCTATCACCCCTCTTTGGTCTGGGAAGCACACCAGGTCCAAGTCTCGTGCCAACGACTGACCAAACATTCATTGTTACACCCTATGATCTCCACTGCTCTTGATATGTAGTTTCTACAGAGTAAGAACAGTTGTCCCTCTGACACATTTTTCCTTGGTGTTCTCACACGGGAATAGGCATTGACTTGCCCTCTGTTAATTCCCTTTGGCGGAATCCCCAGGTCATGGAATTATTCCAGGCCAGAACTGCTATCCTGCTCTTGGTTTAAACTGTTTTGCATGTTGATGTTACAGTTCTTGATGGTCATGAAATGTTTAACTCTAACTTTCTTAGAGGCCCTGTCGACTTTTATAACACCAGCGACATGTATGTAACATTTTTGGTATTTTCTCTACAATGGGGATGAAATTTATGTCCTTAAACGCCAACGGCCTTAATTCCCCGTTTAAGAGGTCACTTTTTTGGAAGGAGGTCGCGACGTCTCGGGCGGATGTGATATGTGTGCAGGAGACTCACCTGTGTAGGAAGGATACATTCCGTCTTCAGCATAAGAATTTCTCCCGTGCGTATCACTCCGCAACAGACGACAAAAAGGCAGGCCTTTCGTTTTTCATTAAAAACTCCGTCTCCTTTTCCCTCACTAACTCAGTGGTAGATCCTAACGGACGTTATATAATTCTGAATTGCCTGTTAAACTCAGTAACTTTCACCCTAGTTGGAGTTTATGCTCCCAATCAACATCAGTTAACTTTTCTCACTAAGGTACTTACGAAGGCCAAACAAGTAGCTAGAGGTAACTTAGTAATTGGTGGGGACTTCAATGTTGTAATTGACAAAAGTATAGACAGATCGAACAGTGGATCTAGATCAACCCCTGAACTCAATAAGCTGCTTAGGGAAGAAAATCTCCACGACCCTTGGAGATATGCTCACCCAACAGAAAAAGACGGCACTTTTTACTCTGCAGCGAGGGATACCCATTCCAGAATTGATTTTTTTCTAGTTAACAGAGCTTCCCTATTACTAGTTTCATGTTCCAAGATAGGGTTCCTGTCTTGGTCAGACCATGCACCAATCTATCTGACTCTGCGAACAGGCTCCACTCCTGTCTTTCATTCTCTGTGGAGATTGAATAACTTTATTTTGAAGTCAGGCAAAGTGGTAAAAGAAGTTACAGAGGCCCTTACTGATTATTTTGAACTCAAATCTCCTTCAGCTCCCTCAGAAGAGGTATTATGGTGCGCCCATAAAGCGTACATAAGAGGGGTTTTTATAAAGATAACCTCTAGAGAAAAAAAATCTAGAGAAACACTACTTCATAGAACCTTAGATGAAATTCGACAATTGGAGCTCCAACTCAAGACAAATAGTTCAAAATCTGTCAAAGATAAATTAGCCTCACTTAAAACCAAATTAAATCATATTCATTTACAACAATATGATTCACACCTTAACAGGCTCCGGTGGAACTTTTATCTCCAGGGAGACAGACCGGGTAAGATATTAGCCCGAAGAGTCAAGGTATTACAGGCAAGGACCCGAATTCCCTGTCTCTCCCTGACTCCTAACAGCCAGATTACGGATCCACAGCAAATTTCAAATGCCTTTGCAAACTACAATAGTAAACTATATAATATTAAATCTGATGACACAATACCCAAGGCCCTAGATGAAGAGATTGATAAATTCCTAAGTGAGGTCTCCCTACCCTCATTATCCCAGGAACAACTAGACATACTAAACAAACATATTACCCCACAGGAAGTTGGGAAAACTCTCTCTCAGCTTAAATGCAACAAATCTCCTGGCCCAGATGGCCTTACCAATGAATATTTTAGGTTATGGGCTGATGCACTGTCTCCACACTTGTCGAGGCTTTTCAATGCTATTATAGAGAAGGGGTCCCCCCAGATGAGATGCTCTGCGCGCATATTTCCACCATTCATAAATCTGGTAAACCAGAGGACCAAGTGGTTAATTACAGGCCAATCTCTCTATTAAATTCAGATATAAAAATATTCTCAAAAATCTTAGCCAATAGAATCAATGAGATTCTTCCCAATTTAATTAATTACGATCAGGTGGGATTTGTTAAGGGGAGGCAGGCGAGAGATGGCATAAGAAGGGTCCTGAATATTATGCAACTAGCTCGGATACAAAAATCCCCTTTCGCTTTCCTTTCACTCGATGGCGAGAAAGCCTTTGATAGAATTAACTGGACTTATATGAAGAAAGTAATGCGATAATTTGGATTTCAAGGGATGATTTTCTCGGCGGTTGCCTCCTTATACACATCTCCTTCGGCCAGGGTCTATGCCTCGGGTTTCCTATCAGATAAATTTGATATTACTAATGGAACTAGACAAAGCTGCCCTTTGTCCCCTCTGATATATGACTTGTGTGCGGAACCCCTGGCCGAACATATCCGCAGCTCTTTGAAAATTGTTGGGATAGCTATTAATAATTGTGTAAATAAAGTAAGCCTCTACGCTGATGACATTTTAATTATGTGTCAGAGACCTGAATCATCGGTCCCGGCCCTTCTCGACTTGCTGGAGAGATTTGCATCAGTCTCATATTATAAATTGAACATTTCTAAATTAATTTTATTACCAGTAAATTGCCCTGCATCCCTTAAGACACATCTGTCTCAGATAAATTTGGTATGGTCGGACTCGTTCATCTCTTATCTTGGTATCAAGATCTTTCTTGATATTAATGTAACCATAGAAAGGAACTTACAGGAATTATCTGCTACTCTAGTGGAAGGCATTAATAGACTCAGTAAATTTCAACTATCCTGGCTAGCTCGTATCAATCTAACCAAAATGGTCTTGTTACCTAAATTCTTATATATCTCAAGGTCGCTTCCCTTTCTTTTTCCGAAAGAACAGTTAACCAAATTACAAAATTTGTTTTTACGATTCATATGGCAGTCAAAACAACCTAGGGTGCAGAGACAACACTTGTACAGGAAAACTAATCAAGGTGGTCTTTCTGTGCCGAATCTCTTTCAATACAACATAGCCTCAGTATTAGAACCATTGTCGCAATATTGGCGGGCTACTGAACCCCAACATTGGTTATCTATAGAGAATTCAACCATGCCTAAGGGTTCCTTTAAAGATTGTATGTTAGCAATGTTACTGGGTTGGAGACCCCCGGAGCTTGGCCTGACAACTCTATCTCATGCAGCAATAGCCTGGCACAAGTATATTGTGCAGACAAAAAAAGTTTCAATAATCAAGGCTAAATGCCCTATTTCAGTTCTATACTGCCTTGCTCCGGATGTCCCTATCCATCTTTGGACATCCATAGGGGTGAAGTTGGTGGAAGACCTCTTCCGCTCAGACCACTTTAGTACATTTGAGGAAATTCGCACACGTTTTCCCATCCCTAGTAACCAATTTTTCCTATTCTTACAAGTCAGGCATGTAATTCAATCTATTAAGTGGCCGTCTGCTACTACCCTAGCCTCACCGTTCCACGCCTTACTGTGGGGCAGTCCAAGAGCAAAAGCCCTCTCAACAGTGTATCAGACCTTGTTTGAAGGTCTGTCTACTAAACCGGAATATATACTGCGGTGGGAAAAAACCTTAGGCCAACAGTTCTCATCAGAGGATTGGTCACAGGCTGCCAATATCACGATTAAATACTCCAACTGTGCCAACCACATGGAACTTTCTAGGAAGATACTATTGCGGTGGTATCTCACACCTACTCGACTATCTCATACGACTCCGGGACAGTCTAGCCTATGCTGGAGGGGCTGCGGAGGGGTGGGTTCTCTCCTTCATATGTGGTGGAGTTGCCCGGTAATTGCTCCCCTTTGGAACAGGGTAGAGAAAGTGCTGCAGCATCTCTTCGGCTCTGAATTGGTTCTTTCCCCAGGACTAGCATTACTGGACCTCACATTTCATACTGTTCCCCCTCCATATCATACTGTTTTGTCACATGTTTTGATTGCCTCCCGCTCGGTAGTAGCGTATAACTGGAAATCGACTCATTCCCCGTCCATAACAGAAGTAATAAATAGAGTGAATAGTCAATATGATAATGAGACCAACCTAGTTGTTCCTCCCCATAACGTAGCTAAAATTAAAGACGGTTGGTCCACATGGACTAGTTCTATACACTTCCGCTAGTGCTGAAGATTAAGACCTTATTAGCTGGTAGACCTGATGGTAAGTACAGTCTTAGACTGTCTCTTATGGTCAGAGCGGAGTCTCTGGTACCATTGGACGATGACATCCGACCTCTTAGAGTGACCTCATCTGTTGTCTACGGCTGGTGATACTTATTGTTGATGCTGCTGACCAATTGTCTGTAAGTGTTACTTTGTCACTGTTTCAGTAACGATCTTGAACTCATGACCGTTTGTTTTGTTATGATTTTATGTTCTTTTCATGTTATATATTTGTTAAGATATCATACTGCCTTGGCTTACTTATGTACTGCACTTACATATCTCAATACATATTTATTTGCTGGAAAAAAAAATGAATGGACAGCCTCAAAATGTTCTGCAGCAGCTGCAACAGATCATCTGACCTGCCCTCCTCAGTCTATTCCTGAAGTCAGAAAAGCAAGATTAATATAAAACCCTGCATAGTCCAGCTAATAATAGCATATTATTTGTTGGCATACTGTCCATAATCCCCAACCAACCATTATCTAGCTTTCTGTACCCATCCTCCCTTCCATTATAAGAACAATATTTTGGGTCTAAGTACTAAACTGAAAAATGTGTTTAATGACTTTCACTGACTCTAGCATCAAGTAGGCAGAGGGGATGCCTTAGAGTGGGCATCGGCAATAGACTTTCTGATGAGGGGAAGGAGGTGAACCTGTACACATGGCTGGGTCTGCATCTCTTGTACAGGGCAGGCAGCGGCACAGAATTTATGGCTCTGACAGTGTTCAGCACAGGGTGGGCAGCCGCAGTAGTTTCCTCCTAAGGATGTTGCCTGTCTGTGTGCCTGTAATTGGTGGATTGACTGTAATTAGTGGAGCAGCAGTAAGATGGAGCTACTCTTCCAATAACACACTAGCACACAGGACTGGGACAAGATATTCCAAATAAGGCACATAGGGCCCCCCCAAGGCAGATTCAGCCCACTCCATACCTTCTTGCAACCCCTTCCTGCTCAGGATGAAGTGGAGCCCGCTACCTTCGCTTTCCATCGTCACGGCCCTGCTGGCACATTAGCAGATGAGTAAAGATAAGAATGTAAAATACTACACAAGCACAACCAACTCTCTGCTCTGCAGCAGACTTTTGGGGAACCCATTCACAAGATATCCGTAGGTCCCAGCATTAGTATCCAGAACCTATGAGACTTTTATGGCATATCCTTTCAATATGCTACTAATGTCTAAGATGAGAACGCTCCACATGCTCTGTTTTCAGTTTTATTTGATATTTTTATTGTGATCATTAAAGTCAATCCATAAAATAAGAATAAAAAATATTGCTTTTGTTGGTTATTTCCTCATTTATGCATTCTATTCCACATTTTCCAGTTGTGCATTCAAGACCAGCTTTAGGCTTGAATGCACCGCTGGAAATGATTATTTGTAAGAATATACAGTTTTATTATTCTTTGAGGATTGAAGTACATGAATACAGTTTATTTGTCTGTTGAATTTAAGACTCATAGGAGGTGGAGTGTTTACAGGAACAAATAATCCTAGTGGGCTGCCAAATTACATGCTCATGTGTAAAGAGGATAATACAGGACTCATATCCTTCAAATAAGTAGTCAAGTAAATTAATAAGTGTAATAAACTGTGTTAAACTGCTTGTATCATGTATTTGTATATTAAAAATAAAAAATGCTATTATTATCAAATGTAATAATAGCAAATTATTGCTATTTTTTAATTACAGTATGTCACTAAACTACATCAGTCTTATCTTTAATGGGTAAAAAACTAATGTTGATTAATGCTTTGTTAATATTACATTTGAGTCATCCTCTGAACAAAATTACATGTGATGGAAATTAGATTATTGGAAATGGGATGTTAAATAATGTATATATTATGATTTCCATAATTCGAATCTGGAAATAATTTTTCTACCTAGCATGAAGCTAATGGAATCAATGTCTGAATATCACTATAGGATCAGTGAACTGAGGCCTAGCTAGCTGGGGGCATACTTACTTACCTATCAGGGTCCTAGCAACCTACCTATCTTGGGCCTACCCACCAACCTGCCTTGGTTCTAACTACCTAGGGCCTAGCAACTTATCTAACGGGGGTCTATCTATCTAAATAGGGCTTACCTACCTACATTGGCCTTGCCTGTTTACCTATCAACCTAGAACCTTTCCTTTCTACCTGGCAATATGATTATGAGGGGTACAGGCCATAGCTGTAGCACAATATCCAGGGGGGTTAGTCATCTGCTCCTCCCTACCCACCTAAGAGACTGCCTCTAAGCTATAGCCTGTACCCACCCCACTCTCCCACATATGGGTAGTTTGTACAGGGAGGGAGGTGTTAGAAAGGATAAATAGTGGCCAGGAGAAGTTGTCATGGCATTCTGGATCGGATGCAGAAGAAAAGGGAAAGTGAATGACTCAGAGAAAATTGAAAATGGTAATCACTTATACTGTACATCTGCAGAGCCTGTGTACACTGATAGTGGAAAAGTAGAAAAAGTACACACGGCACTCACCATTCGGCTTCAAATCTTCTTTTATTTAGCACATATTACTGTGGAGGGGCTTTACAATGGATGCATTGCGTTAGTAGCGACAGCTGTTTCGCGCTTCACCCGCGCTTCATCTCGGCCTCACTGGGAATGGCTAATCCACGCCATTTAACTTCCCATCATCACGGTCACATGACCTGACAACTCGCAACATGTAACAACTAATCATACATTTAATAGTTACAAAACTTCAAAACTTTATAAAACTAATTTAAATAGCCTACATACTTTTAACACTTGCCTATCAAGGGGTAATCTATAATACTACAAAAAGGAGGATAGATCGTTACGATCATTTAATCCAACTCTACCCAGAGCTTCCGTTTTCAATATCCATTTAGCCTCACTCTGAAGAAGATGTGTATGTCTATCTACCCCATTAGCAGGAAAAAAAAACCTTTGTAAACCTGCAAATCTCAAATGTGATATATCATTGTTGTGTACCTCTTTCATATGTTGAATAAATCAAGGGGCACCTTTGCCCGTTTTAAGGGAATATAAATGTTCTCTTATTCTTTTAAATAGAGCCCTTATCGTTTTGCCTATATAGAAAAAACCGCATGTGCACCAAATGGTGTACACCACAAAATCTGACCTACAAGTTATAAACTGTTTCACTCTCCAAGTAACACTACCCATTTTTAACTCTGAGCTTGTATCCATATGTTGGAAAAAAGAACAACTGCCACATTTATGATTACCTTGGGGTATATAATTCCCTAACCATGTTTTTCTTGGATATTTTAACCTGTTACTTACTAGTTCGTCTCTCAAATTTCTACTTCTTTTAAAGGAGATTAGTGGCATTTGTTCTGTTTTATCTTTTAGTTGTGCATCATTTTGCAAAATATGCCAGTCTCCTTATGGTACTTCTGATCATATTCGCTGAAGGACTATATTGAAATGAGAAAATACCACGATTCATCTGTTTTGATTTACATTTATTTTTCAACAAGTTCTTTCTATTTTTATCTAACGCTCTCTGAAAGCTGCGTGTAATATTGGACTCTGTATATCCTTTTGCCCTCAGGCAATTCTTCAACTCCTCAGATTGTTCTAAAAAGTCAGTCTCTCTGCTATTATTTCTCTTTAATCTTATAAACTGGCCATACGGTAAACTGTTCAATATGTATGGAGGGTGGAAACTTTCATTATGTAATAGGGCATTTGTAGCCGTAGGCTTCCGATAGCCCTTAGTTATGATTTTATTTTGCTCAAGTTTAATTTCTACATCAAGAAATTCCACCTTTAAATCTCCATAAGTAAAGGTCTAATTTCATATTCAAATCATTGATGTTTAAATAATCTACAAACTCTTTCAACTGCTGTTCTGTACCTGACCAGATGACCAACACGTCATCAATGAAACGGGACCATTCCACTATGTATTTTAAATAGGGGTTTTGGATATTACGTACATATTGTTCTTCCCAAGCTGCCAAAAATAAATTCACAAACGTGGGTGCGACGGGCTTACCATCGCAGTGCCCATTACTTGTAGGAACCATTGATCCATAAATCTGAATGCATGATATTCCACAACAAAACTCAGTGCTTGGCATAAAAACTCTACATATTCCATTTTTATTTCCTGTCTACTCAACAGATTTTTTATCTATCTTATGCCATCCTGATGTTTAATCCTTTTATATAGACTTACCACATCAATTGTGGCAAGTCTATATTCAGGCAATACATTAGTAGTCTCCAGATTTTGTAACATATGTTTTGTGTCCATAAGGTATGATGGTATATTTTTGAGTAAGGGTCGTAAATACCAATCCAGGTATTGTGACAAGTAGTGTTGAGCGATTATTATCGACAAAGTTGAAATCGGCACAGTTTTTATGTTGATCCAATTTTTTAGATCATGCTATAATTTAGGTTAAAATCTGTGCATCATCTATTAATATCGCGCCATTTTCTGCGCTTCCTGTCACTTTGGCGGCCAGCAAATCAGCTTACAGAATAGAGCAGGGTGAGATGTGTGTGCGACGTCATGACTGGGATGTGTATGGTTGGATTGGCTGGAAAAATCACATGACCTCGTTTTACATAGAACAGCGTTTCCTGTTCAGCCTCAGTGTCTCTCAGGTCTCAGAGCAGAAGGACGTGCGCTCTGTTGTGTCCAAACAGCTCAGCGAAATTTTATTTTTTTTCACAGAGAAAGCTCTACTGTTAGCTGTGATCCTTACAATTTTAGTTAGATTAGAGATTGGAAGATTTTATGTAGTTAGGTAGAGAATTTTAAAGGAGCATCTACCACTGTAAAGTCACGGGGTGGAGCGGAGGGGGTCCCCCGCGGGCGAACACAGACAAGCTCTATAAAGAATACTGGATAAAGTTCACCAAGACTTAGTGTAGACATTGCACTGCAATAGCTTTATTATTAACAGTTTTCTTTTTGAAATATTTCCTGGATATTGGGCAGCCTGAACTTTTATTAGGATACACATCTTTTCTAGTAACTGCAGGTCTCTTTGTTAGGTGCAAAACTCCACTTTAATTATCAGTTTTACATTTCAGATAGGTGTTCTTTTCAATTTTGCCCATTCCCCCTTTTGGGTTCATATACCCACCTTGCAGTTAAAATTTTGAATCCAGCAATTTTTGTAGTCAGCAAGGTTGATGGGGTGCCAAAAATACCTTGTATTATCCGAATACTTTACAGATATGTGTTTTTTGAAACTTTTGCCCAGCCCCAGATTTGTTGATTGAGGCACCTTGCACTTAAATGTGAATGCAGCAATTTTGTAGTCACCACAGGTGAATTGAAAGGTGCCAAAAATACCATTTTATTAACCTCTCCCCTCCATACATCTCTGCCCTAATTTCCAGATACCTCCCCTCAGGCAATCTCCGCTCCTCACAGGACCTTCTCCTCTGCTCTCCCCTTATCAGCTCCTCACACAACCGTCTCCAAGACTTCTCTCGTGCTTCCCCCACACTCTGGAACTCACAGCCCCAACACCTCAGACTCTCCCCCACTCTCACCAGCCTCAAAAGCAACCTGAAAACCCATCTCTTCAGGATAGCCTACAACCCACACTAACCCCACCACCAGTACACCGGCCCGCAAACATGTCCGCCCCACACCTTCTGTCTCTCCCCTTCTTCCTTCTAGATTGTAAGCCCTCGCGGGCAGGGTCCGCTTTCCTCTCTGTTTCAGTTACTTGTCATTTTTGTCACAATTTTAATTGTTCCACATTTGTGATGTATGTAATTCCCCTTGAATGTACAGCGCCCTGGAATTAATGGCGCTCTAAAATAAATAATAATAATAATAATAATACATTACAGATACATGTTTTTTGCACTTTTGACCAGTCCAGATTTGTTGATAGAGCCACCTTGCAGTTAAATTTGAATCCAGCAATTGTGTAGTTACCACAGGTGAATTGATAGGTGCCAAAAAATACCTTTTATTATCGAATACATTACAGACACGTGTTTTTTCACTTTGGCGCACTACAGCTTTGTTCATTGAGGCACCTTGCACTTAAATGTGAATGCAGCAATTTTGTAGTCACCACAGGTGAATTGAAAGGTGCCAAAAATACCTTTTACTATCCGAATACATTACAGATACGTGTTTTTTGCACTTTTGCCCAGTAGATTTGTTGATAGAGCCACCTTGCAGTTAAATTTGAATCCAGCAATTGTGTAGTTACCACAGGTGATATGATAGGTGCCAGAAAATACTTTTATTATCCGAAAAATTACAGATACGTGTTTTTTCACTTTGGCGCACTACAGCTTTGTTCATTGATGCACCTTGCACTTAAATGTGAATACAGGAATTTTGTAGTCACCACAGGTGAATTGAAAGGTGCCAAAAATACCTTTTATTATCCGAATAAATTTCAGATAGGTGTTTTTTCACTTTGGCGCAGGCCAGCTTTGTTGATAGATCTACTTTGCAGTTATATTTGAATCCAGCAATTTTGTTTTGATTTGAGGGATTTGAGAATAGCTGTGATTTGCCGTCTTTTAATAAGAGACTTTCCAAAACTCTTCCATACCTTCTCTAATTTGTTTATTTCTGAACATGGAGCGAAATTCAGGTGGTAAGAGAGCAATGAGTGGGGTAGGACATGGAGGTATTGGTACGAGAGAAGGTGCTCCTTCTAGTGCTGTCGACAACACGCATGCCAGCGGATCGTCAGTTGCAGGACCGTCAAGCCTGTCATCGCTGGGTCAGGGCCCTGTGAATCTCAGTAACGAACAGCGTCGCCAATCTGTTCTTCAGTGGTTAATGCAACCTGCATCCAGCACAATTGTCATGTTTTGAATTTTTGGGGGCATTTTGCTGTGAAATGCAGCTAGACTACAGGTGCTATTGTAAAAAATGTGGTTTCTAACAGACATTTGTTCTTCACAATTGTCAAGAGTGGCTCAAGGGTGATGGTGCTGTCAGAAACAGGAATAGGTAGGACACTGTTAATGGACACATATTGCAAAAAGACTTGTTTTTGCAAGATCTTTAACATAGCTATCAAACCCTGTATTGAGACAACCCATTTAATACAATTAAAAAAGAGAAACAAAGACATGGTGGGATTCATCCTATTTTAAAAATGTGTTTTCTAGAAATAAACTACTAAAAAACTTGCATGTACAAAATAGCTGGTAAAAAAATTCCTCTGAATTGTACAAGGGAGGTACAGGAAAACTTGACCAGATGTAGGTTATTCAGAGGACATGGAGTATGGAGCACGGACAGAGAACAAAGTACAGAGACAATTTCCTCCAGCACGTTGAGTAAAATAAGAATAAGAATTCCAAAAAAAAAGGGCACCTGGGTGTAACTGGAGAGTTAACCACCAGTATTTCCAAGTGAAGCTCAATTGGTCCGCACTCATATGGAGGGGGAAGCGCTACCCAGGACAGGGACAGTATATGTCCAGTGACACTAAAATGGTGGTTGAAAGACTCCTATTTCCGGCACTTTTTAATCTGGGGTAGACAGGTTTAGTGGTCATTCTGCGGTACAGGACAGATATAGTCAATGTCCATTCAACTAAAAATGGTGGTTGAAAGACTCCTTTTTCCAGCACTTTTTAATCTGGGGGTCATGCAGGTTTGGGCTCATGCTGTGGCCCAGGACAGGTATAGTCAATGTCCAGTGAAACTAAAATGGTGGTTGAAAAACCCTTTTCCCGGCACTTTTGAATCTGGGGGTCATGCGGGTTTTTGGGGGCTCATGCTGTGGCCCAGGACATGTATAGTCAAGTCCAGTTCAGCTAAAATGGTGGTTGAAAAAATCCTTTTTCTGGCATTTTTAAAATCTGGGGGTCATGCAGGTTTGGGGCTCATGCTGCGTTCCAGGACGGGGATATTCAATGTCCAGTTCAAGTAAAATGATGGTTCAAATCATACTGCCTTCTGGCACTTTTTAATTTGTGGGGATGCGGGTTTTAAGGGTCATGCTGTGGTACAAGACAGGGATAGTGAATGGTGTGTGGATTTTTTTTCTGTGGGTTTTATAACCTAAGTGTGTTGCCTAAGATGTAGCATGTACCATTTGACTGTTGTGGATATTAATTCCAGCTTCTCCAGCCCTGTTTGGGTGAAGAATGAAGGTGGAGTTGCTCTCCCCTAGACTGTAATGGTCATCGCTCATAATCTACCATCGACTATCTTGTCGATGATGGTCGACTATCGACCATCGACCGATGTCGATGGCCAACGTAATCGCTCAACACTAATGACAAGGGCTCAGTAAATGAACCTCTACAATTTACAATGGGTCGTCCTGGAGGTTTTTTCCCGGGCTTTATAACCTTCGGAACAAAATACCAATTTGGCTTTGATGGATTAGGAGGAGTTAATTTCTTTAATAATTTCTGCGACAAAAAGCCTATCTCCAGACCCTGCTTAAGCAATTTTTTCAATTTCTCCATGTATTTACTTGTGGGATCATTCTCCAATCTACAATATGTAGTTTGATCGTTCAAAATGTCCAAAACTTCTTCCATATAGTACTTTCTATGCATAATGGGCAATATTTCCCCCTTGTCAGCGGGCTTCACCACTAAATCATAATTACTTTTCAACAATTTAAATGGGTTTTTTTCTTCCAATTTCAAATTTGATGGCACTTTTGGATAAATAAGCGCCTTAATATCACTTAATAATGCATTGCTAAATAATTCAGGTGATGAGCCCGGTGACAAGAGAGGATAAAATGTGGATTGTATCCCTCCCTTAATTTGCTCCAGATTTTCCTCAATTGTGTACTCCTTTTCCTCATTGATCAGATCACATACATCTAGCAGACACTGTCTATCTTCTGTCGCTATATTCTCTCCTCTTAGAAAGTCAAAACCATCTGTAAATATAGTTGTTTCACCAGGAACCCTAGCTGTTATTTCCTCATTACTATTTTTAAAAATCTTATATAAATTTAATTTTCTTAAAGATCTACTCAAGTAAATCTGAAATTGAACCAAATCAAAAGAATTTGAGACACAGTAATTCAGACCTCTGAATAACAAAGACATACATGCATCACTTAATTGTATTCCTGAAATATTGATAACATTATCATATTCACATCTTCTCAATTTATCAGATTCCTCAAAATCTCCAGGTATCACTTTTTCCACGATACTTGTTTCCTCGCGCTTCACCCGCCCTTCATCTCGGCCTCATTGGGAATGGCTAATCCATGCCCTTTTACTTCCCAACGTCATGGTCACATGACCTGACAACTCGCAACATGTAACAACTAATCATACATTTAATAGTTACAAAACTTCAAAACTTTATAAAACCGATGGGAAGTAAAAGGGCGTGGATTAGCCACTCCCAGTGAGACCGAGATGAAGCGCGGGTGAAGCGCGAAACAGCTGTCGCTGTTAACGGAATGCATCCATTGTAAAGCCCCTCCACAGTAATATGTGCTAAATAAAAGAAGATTTGAAGCCGAATGGGGAGTGCCGTGTGTACTTTTTCTACTTTTCCACTACATGTAAGAGGACTGTACTGCTTGACACACAGAGCACCACGAGTAAACGGACCATTAGTGTCTAGTAGGAGTGAGCTGATCCTTGATCTAGGTGGAGTGGGCAGTGCCGGGACTTTAACTCTTTGAGTGCCGTGGTTGCTTGTTTGGACTTTATTTCAGTCTCAGAGCATGCCGTTATCACCACATATTTTGATTATGGATAATGAAAGAGACAAAGCTGGATTTGTGAATGATACTAAAGCACTAGTGGAGGGGCGTGAAGATCTGGATGCATTCTTCTCATCATGTAATATCTTAGATGAGATAAAAGTTTTGAGTACAAAATCACTGGAAAACCGTGTCCTAAACTTAGCAGAAAAAGAGGTTAAGCTTTTTTTGGACCAACAATACGCTCCAATCATATTTGGAAGGAGAACGTACCCCGAGAGGGTTACGTGTATATAAAGCAATCTCACAATATCAAGAAGATAAAGATTTTGTGTCCAAATGGAATGAAGCACACCTGCAGCATTCGTTAAACCTGTTGAGAATAGTATTGGAAAAATCTAAATGTGAATATGATCAGACGTGTACTGATCTGAGCAATGCGAAAGCTGAATTGCAAACCCGCTTAGCAGTAGCAGTAATTTTTTACGTAAAATGAAGAAAAAACTGGTTCTTATACAGAATGAAGTTAAAGAATGAAAAAAAGACAAGTTTATAAGTGACAAACTTGATTACGATAATGATAGAGTCTTTACATGTAAAAACGTCAGTCACAATATGTTTCGCTCCCGAGGTTGGAAGAAAAAACCTGAAACAAAGGAATCGCAATAAAGCACAATCTGAATGCTGGACTATGGACTCAGGCTCAGATTAAAATACCATGGATGAAGGTTTCTCTAATGCTCAGGGACGTATAAATAAAAGAGGATATGGGTGAGGAAAGTCAAAAAACTACAGAGAAACAAGACCCGGAGAGGGGGTAGATCAAAGAGAGGAACTGCCACCAAGCGGGGGTGCCAAGAGGAAACAATTATCGTGGAAAAAGTGATACCTGGAGATTTTGAGGAATCTGATAAATTGAGAAGATGTGAATATGATAATGTTATCAATATTTCAGGAATACAATTTAGTGATGCATGTATGTCTTTGTTATCCAGAGGTCTGAATTACTGTGTCTCAAATTCTTTTGATTTGGTTAAATTTCAGATTGACTTGAGTAAATCTTTAAGAAAATTTAATTTATATAAGATTTTTAAAAATAGTAATGAGAAAATAACAGCTAGGGTTCCTGGTGAAACAACTATATTTACAGATGGTTTTGACTTTCTAAGAGGAGAGAATATAGCGACAGAAGATAGACAGTGTCTGCTAGATTTATGTGATCTGATCAATGAGGAAAAGGAGTACACAATTGAGGAAAATCTGGAGCAATTTAAGTGAGGGATACAATCCACATTTTATCCTCCCTTGTCACCGGGCTCATCACTTGAATTATTTAGCAATGCAGTATTAAGTGATATTAAGGCGCTTATTTATCCAAAAGTGCCATCAAATTTGAAATTGGAAGAACAAAAAGCATTGAAATGGTTGAAAAGTAATTATGATTTAGTGGTGAAGCCCGCTGACAAGGGGGGAAATATTGTCATTATGCATAGAAAGTACTATATGGAAGAAGCTTTTCGACAGTTGAACTGTCAAACTACATATCGTAGATTGGAGAATGATCCCACAAGTAAATACAGGGGGAAATTGAAATAATTGCTTAAGCAGGGTCTGGAGATAGGCTTTTTTTCGCAGAAATTATTAAAGAAATTAACTCCTCCTAATCCATCACAGCCAAATTGGTATTTTGTTCCGAAGGTTCATAAAGACCTGGAAAAACCTCCAGGACGACCCATTGTAAATTGTAGAGGTTCATTTACTGAGCCCTTGTCACAATACCTGGATTGGTATTTACGACCCTTACTCAAAAATATACCATCATACCTTATGGACACAAAACATATGTTACAAAATCTGGAGACTACTAATGTATTGCCTGAATATAGACTTGCCACAATTGCTGTGGTAAGTCTATATAAAAGGATTAAACATCAGGATGGCATAAGATAGATAAAAAATCTGTTGAGTAGACAGGAAATAAAAATGGAATATTTAGAGTTTTTATGCCAAGCACTGAGTTTTGTTGTGGAATATAATGCATTCAGATTTATGGATCAATGGTTCCTACAAGTAATGGGCACCACGTTTGCGAATTTATTTTTGGCAGCTTGGGAAGAACAATACATACGTAATATCCAAAATCCCTATTTAAATATATAGTGGAATGGTCCCGTTTCATTGATGACGTGTTGGTCATCTGATCAGGTACAGAACAGCAGTTGAAAGAGTTTGTAGATTATTTAAACATCAATGATTTGAATATTCAATTAGACCTTTACTTATGGAGATTTAAAGGTGGAATTTCTTGATGTATAAATTAAACTTGAGCAAAATAAAATCATAACTAAGGGCTATCGAAAGCCCACTGCAACAAATGCTCCACTACACAATGAAAGTTTCCACCCTCCATACGTATTGAATAGTCTACCGTATGTCCTGTTTATAAGATTAAAGAGAAATAATAGCAGAGAGACTGACTTTTTAGAACAATCTGGGGAGTTGAAGAATCGCCTGAGGGCAAGAGGATATACAGAGTCCAATATTACACGCAGCTTTCAGAGAGAGTTAGATAAAAATAGAAAGGACTTGTTGAAAAGTAAATGTAAATCAAAACAAATGAATTGTGGTATTTTCTCATTTCAATATAGTCCTTCAGCGAATATGATCAGAAGTACCATAAGGAGACTGGCATATTTTGCAAATGATGCAAAACAAAAAATAAAAAAAAAATGCCCAAATCCCTTTAAAAAAAAAAGTGAAATTTGAGAGAAACTAGTAAGAAAACAGGTTAAAAAACAAAAAAAACTTTTTTTAGGGAATAAAACCCCCAAAGGAAAATCATAAAGGGGCAGTTGTTCTTTTTGCCAATTATGGATAAAAGCTCAGATTTAAAAATGGGTATTTATTTTGGGGAGAGTGAAACATTTTAAAATTTGTAGGTCAGATTTTTGGTGTACCCCATTTGGTCACATGCTTTTTTTTCTATATAGGCAAAAGATAAGGGAAATATTTAAAAGATAAGAGAACATTATTTTCCCCTTAAAACGGCAAAGGTGCTTTAGATTTATTAACATATGAAAGAGGTACACAACAATGATTTAACATTTGAATTGCGGTTTAAAAAAGGTTTTTCTTTGCAAATGGGGTAGATGACATACAGTCTTCTTCAGAATGAGGTAAATGGATTTGAAAACGGAAGCTTTGGGTAATTTTGGATTAAATATCGTAAGATCTATCCTCCTTTTTGTAGTATTATAGATTCCCCCTTGTAGGAAAGGTTTTTAAAAAGTATGTAGGCTTTTTAAAGTTTGAATTTTTGTAACTATTAAATGTATATTAGTTGTTACATGTTGGAGTTGTCAGGCATGTGACCGTGACAATGGGAAGTAAAATGGGTGGATAGCCCTTCCGTGGGGCCCGGTGAAGCGCGGTAAAGGCGAAACAGCTGTCGCTACAAACGCAATGCATCCATTGAAAGCCCCTCCACAGTAATATGTCAAAATAAAAAAATTTTAAAGCCAAAAGGGGGAATGCCTGTGTATTTTTTTTACTTTTCCATACTGTAGGGACTGTACTGCTTGACACCAGAGCACCCGAGTAAAGGACCATTGTTTTGTAGGAGTGAGCTGTCCTTGATCTAGGTGAGTGGGCAGTGCGGGATTTAACTCTTTGGTGCCAGGGTTTGCCTGTGTCCCTTATAATCACCACATTAGCACTGTAGGGAAAAAATTTTTACTGTCGCACAGCCTGTGTTTTTTTAAATTTCCCCAAGGGGATTGTATGGGTACCACCCAAATTTTTTTTATGGGAAAAACGGGGGGGCCCCCGGAGTTTGATATAATTGGTTCACGGTTTAACCAGGTGCTGGTGATTAACATACAGAGTCTGTGGCCTGGTAATTTCCAAATAGGTTTTTTTATGACAGTAATATTGGTCTTTGCACACGATTTTATTCGTGATGTATGGGGTATTATTCGTATAGTGGTGGTAATTTTGGTTGTGTTTGGTATAAAATCGGGTCCTTATTAGTGATTATTTTTAATGTTTGGGTTTGGGTGGTGGGTTTTTGTTTGGGAGCAGGTGATCTGGTAAAGGGTTGGTAAGGGAATGGTCCCTTTTTTACTAGAAATCTATATTTTAACAGGCACTGGGAAATGTTTTTATGGGGGGTGGAATGGGGAGTTGGGGGCCCCAACCAAAAGTGTTCTATGGGGCCCAGGCTTTCTTGTTACACCCTTTTGGGATTTACACATAGTCTTATACGCCTTTTTAACTATGTGCTATAAATTTTAAAAAGGTTTTTTGGGGAATCCCATAGAGATGTGTGTAGCATAAAAGGCCTGTTTTGCCCAAATTTCTTTGTTAAAAAAAAGTATTCTCGACTGCGGTATCCCTTTTTTTTTTTTTTTTTTCTAATTCTTACATACAGAAAAAAGAATTCTCTTTTCTATACAGTGGAATAACTTTTGGGGATAGGTTTTAACCTTTGCACAAAGGGAAAGGAAAAGGGCCACAAAAGGATGAGGCAGAAGTAAATTTATAAAGAACTCTTCTTTTATTTCTGAAAATCATGCATCCATTCACAATAGGCCCGGTCGTCATCGGCCCCCGTAGGGCTGATCCCCTTTAATGATTCAGCACAAAATGGTAGCTAAATCGCTCTGGGCCAAACTTGAGGAAAAAGTGGAGAAAAAACAGATGAATGATTTTTAATAATTTAAATTGCATGGTTTAAATTTTATGAGGTATTTGATACAATAAAATTAAACAGAAATTAAAATTTGATACAGAAACCTTTGTTGCAATTTTTGCCCACTTCTCCCAAAAAAATATTTTTCAGATCTTTTAAATTTCAGGGGGTAGGTAGGCTGCAT
>JAODAL010047629.1:0-29729 GCA_025379985.1 Phyllomedusa bahiana | reverse complement strand
ACCAACCAGAAAAGCATAAGGCCAATTAATTAACCCCTTTATTTACTATACAAATCCCCATCATAACTCTCTGAAATGCTTCTTCTCTTCTACTTCCATTCTCCTGAAAGTCAAATTGATGAAAATATTTTTAATCAAAATCTGATTTTAGAAGTTCCGTGCTATTTCCAGTTCTATATTGACATTTTTTTTCCAAGTCCTTCTGAATTTGTACTAAACATTTCTTCTGACATACATGTCTGAATTATAGCAGTTGAAGAGACACTACAGGCATGATAGGAGTTTATTTTATTAAAATGCTTAATACAGGGTCATAAAACATCCTGTACATTGAGACAAGCAACATTCTGCTCCTATTATGACAACGTTAAAATAACAGATCTCTAACGTATCTTTTAGTCTTTCAGTTTACTACCTCTCATGCGTCTCGTGGCTGTTTTACAGCTTCCTATAAGGGAGCAAAAAAAGATGTCAACCAGCAAGGGTCAAGAGTATAAGGCCAACAGGCAAATCCTTTCAGTACTAAAAGGGTCAGCTGTGATATTTTGCTGTTAAGTATTGTCTCACCTCTCAGCACTGAACAGGTTACATATAATCTATGGCTGAATGGAGCTCTGCAAATTGTTGCTTAAAATGTACAGTCACACTTGGCAACACATATTGGAATTCCAGTAAAGTTCAGCAATTTATTTGCCCCTTTTAACTGCAGAATGATCAGTTCGCCTTAAAGCTTTAATGCACATGAAAGGTAACAAACAGAACTCCAAGAATTTATACTGTACCATATTCTTTTTACTCCCTAAGTCTGTATTGTTTTTATTTGTTCTATAGCATATTATTTAGAAATAGTTTTATATAATATCAGCAAATGGCACAATTGGTACTATAAGGAAGTATAGTAAATAACACTATTTTGAATAAAAAAGTCACATATTGTGTGTAAGTTTATTTCCAATTCTGACCTTATATCAAAGGCTGGGTTCATACAGCATTATTCCATACATTGGAAGTATCTCTTGGGGCACCATGAAAAAAGTTACCACGATGATTAGCACGTTGTAGCTGTGGTTGACCTATAGACTTAAATACAACAAATGAAACCCAATTTGGACTATGTTTGTTCTTTTTGTTGGCAGTATATGCTTTTTGTGCAGCACATAAAAGTGTGGTAGACCATCCTTTTGTGCGACAAATAGGGCAAACATAGTCCAAATAGGACTAAATTTGTCCTGTTGAAGTCTGTAGGATATGTTGTGGTAACCCTTGGGATATGTTTTTTTCATGGTACCCTGACAGATATCTCTGACATAGGGAACAACACTATGTACACCCAGTTTTAGCCCCATTCTTATTTTTTGTGTACCCAAGTTGTGCTATTTTTAAGGCAGACACCATGATGAACGCCAAACAACACATTATAGTCAAGGGGATCTCCTGGAAGTCATTGATGTCCATTAGATGCAGCTCCCACCATTGCTGATATTTTTGTTTTCTTGTTAGAGTAATGAGCATATACTGTAGACTTATATCCAGTTCATGACTCAACAAATGTGTGAAGTGACCAGTGACATTTTCATAAATATGTTTACGATTCGGCAGCATCACTATTCATCCTTTTCCACTTTTTCATGTACAGGTACATCGGGGAAAAGGGCCAGTTTTCCACATTCTAATATGTGTACGTGGTGGGGATCATGCAGTGCACAGCGCTATTTTCTATATGATACCTTGGATGATGATGTAACAAATCTTAAGCCAACTGGTTATTTTAGGAATAAGTTGGGCCACAGAATGAAGCAAAAGCAGCAAACAATTGCTCACACGTCTGGGAACTTTTTTAAGACTGCTTTCACACCATTCCAGGTCACTACTTCATGAAACTTCTGGGAGTTCGCAAAACTGTCACCAAAGCAAAAGGGAACATTTTAAAAGGCCCTAAATCAAAAAAAGCATTTTGGAGCTATTTGACATTTATTTCAGAGGCAGATTTTCAGCTTCCATATACAATTTGGGGTTTCAAGCAAAATCCCCCGAGAATTGCATTTTTGTTTTTTATCAGCGCTGAATTTTTTCAGTGATAAAAATAAAACTGCACCTAGGAAAATCAGCTTTGTGTACACTGCGATCTGGATTTTCCATTAGAAAAAATGTGAGGCAGATTATAGTCAGATTTGGGCACTGATCCTGATGTGAATTCAGTGCTAAATCAGCTTCAGAATCACTCTCCACATCTGTTGTGTGAACATACCCTAACCCTTTTTTTTACTATTATTTGTTCTTTTATATTTTCATTCTTAGTAGGGGAAAACAAGGGTTTGGGAAGGAGGGTGTTATTGACAGCCCGTCTGTTTTGGGGAACCTGATTAAAATGGCTTTTTTTTACCACTTTTTGGCCAGCACACCTCGCCCGGAGGAAAAATTTAACTTTTTTATTTTAGGGTTTCCCCAGTTTTGTTCAAACAGCCCCCTTGTATTTAAAATTTTGGGATACAGAAATTTTTAAAAACTGTTGGTGTGTTTAATTGGTGCAAAAAACCCTTTTTTGTTATCCAAAAACTTTTAAATAGCTGTTTTTGCACTTTGGGTCCCCATTTTTTGTTCAAAGGACACCTTGTTTTTAAAATTTGGAACAGAAATTTTTAGTAACTGTTGGGTGTTTTTCTTGGTGCAAAAACCCCCCTTTTTTTTATCCGTATAATTTTTAAAAATAGCGTATTGCACTTTGGTGCGCCCCATTTTTGTTAAAGGCCCCCCTTGTATTTAAAATTTTGGGATACAGAAATTTTTATAACTGTTGGTGCATTTCTTGGTGAAAAAACCACCTTTTGTTATCCGTAAATTTTAAATAGCTGTTTGCACTTTGGTCACCCCATTTGTTAAAGCCAAATTTGTACTTAAATTTGGTACAAAAAATTTTTTAGAAACTCTTGATGTATTTCATGGTGCAAAAAACCACCGTTTTTTTACCCGTAAACTTTTAAATAGCTGTATTGCACGGGGGTGGGGCCCCATTTTTTTAAAATAGCCACGGATTTGTGTACAGTTTTGGGCCCCTGCAAGGAAAGACATTTTTGGTTTTGAACGGGTACAAAAGGGGGCCAACAAAAAAAAATTAAAGGCCTGGGGGGGGACTGCAACCCAGAAAGATTAGCAAGGTTAGGGTTTTTTATTTTAGAAAAAAAGATGGCTTTGGGGGACATAAAAAATTTTTTTAAAATTTTTAAAAAGTGAAAATATAGAGATTCGTTAAAGTTTTATTTAAAAACCCCGGGACGTATCTTAACAAGGGGGCTCCTTACGTCTTGGGAAAAAAGTTTCTCAAAAAACAAGAAAGGGATTTTTTTCTTTTATTTTTATTATTATTTTATTATTATTTTTATTTTAGAGCGCCTTAATTCCAGGGCGCGTACATTTAAGGGGAATTACAAAATAACAAAATGTTGTACAAGTCAATGGTGACAAAAATGCTAGAATAAAACAGAGGGGATTGGGCCCCTGCCCCGGGGTTAAAATTTTCAAGGAAGAAGGGGGAGAAAGAAGGGTGTTGGGGCGGGGACAGCTTGCGGGGGGGTTTGTGTGGTGGTGGGGTTTGTGGGGTTTGTAGGCTATCCTGAAGAGAGGGGTTTTTTCAGGTTGCTTTTAAACGGTGAAAGTTGGGGGAGATCTGATGTTTTGGGTTTAAGGGGTTCCAGAGTGTGGGTGAAGCCGGGAGGTTTTGGAGACGGTTATGTGGGGAGCTGATGAGAGGGGAGAGGGGGGAAGGCCGTGAGTAGGGGAGATTGCGTGGGGGAGATTTCGGGAAAATTAGGGCAGAGATTATGGAGGGGAGGGTTATGGAGACTTTTTTGGTCAGGGGGAGTAATTTTAAATGAATTGGTTGGGCAATGGGAAGCCCTTGAAGGGATTGGCAGGGGGAGAGGGAGAGGAGTAAGGAAGAGAGGTGAATCAGACAGGCAGCAGAGTTTAGGATGGTTGGAGGGGAGCGGGTGTAACTGGGGGGCCACAGAGAAAAAGGGGGAGATGTGGAATCCTGCCAAGGAGATTGTCTTTGGGAATTTTATAAAGAGTTAAAAAGGGGCTTGGATGTGCACGGGGGGCGCGGGCTCCGCTGCCCCCGCGACCGTCACCCCTGCTGCAGGGGGATCTGGCGCCGCTGCTGTGCCCCGACCTTCCCCCCGCTGTCCCGGTCCCGGCGCAGCGTCCCCTTTCCTGTCCGCGCTCCGTTAACGCCGCCCCCCCCGCCGTGCGCGTGGCCCCTGTCTAAAAATTTAAAGGGCCCGCTCCCCCATAAATTGGGCCATTGTGGGAGTGGTTCTATTTAAGTTATCCGCCCCCAACACTTCCTGCCTTTTTTTGGTTGTTCTTGGGCGTTTTAGGTTTTGGGTTTTTGGTCTTGATTACCCCGTTTTACCAGTCCGCTTGCTCACGTTTCCGACCTTGCCGTTGCGCCTGCCCTGGCTCTGCCCGTCTTGACTAGAACCTTCCCCCCTCCTTTAAACCCTTTTGCCGTCCCCGACAAGCCTCGGATTTCGTTTTATAACCCGCTGTACCCCCGGCTGCCATCGCAACAAGTCAGTCGGGGTACGACTGGTAGCCTCCGCCGCAGAATCCATCCCTTGCGGGGGGTTGGTGGGAAAAACCCGGGGGCTACTTAGATTCGTTCCCCGGGTGGTTAGCTATCATGCTTCGTTGGCCCAGCGAATCCATCCTCCTTTTTAGTACAGACTGGCCCTGGTTCAGCCAAGGGGACCCCTCCCGATCTGGGACTTTTTTACACTGTCGCCCCCCGCAGAGTCAAAAAACGACCACTCGGCCATGATGCAGAAAATGGCAACCGTTTTCCTCCACCCGGTGTGCCCCGACCTGCTCCGTTGCTCCCATCCCTTGGTCTACCTGCTTCGGGCCGGGTCCTTCCTGCATCTGCCATCCCCTCACGCTTGATGGGGACCCCCAAAAGGCCCAGGGTTTTATCAGCATGCTCCATCCTTTTCGAAATGATGGGGGACCCAATTTCCCTACAGAGCGAGCCAAGGTGGCCTTATAAATTTTACCTTTTTTTGGAGAACCTTGGCTTGGGTGGCCCTTTGGGGTCATGGGGGCCCCTGACGGGACCTGCAAACTTTCCTCCGGGGTTCCGCACCGTTTTTCGAGGAAAACCCGGCTGTCTTCTTTGGTGCCGCAGCGCTGTCGGTACGTCAGGCTGAACCCACAGTCGGTCAGTATTCGGTGCAGTTTAGCACTCTCGCTTACAGAGTCTTTTGAGTCTTTTGCTAAGAACATATATGTACAACATTTATAAAGTGACTATCTTGATTGAAGGTGAAAGGAATTGTCTCTCCACCATATGGCTATGGTGGATAAAGTTACATGCCCTGTATTAGATCATCATACTGCTAGTAAAGCCTGTCTTTTTTCACCTCTAATTTGTTAGTCTCTTGTCTTCAATGCACCTATAACGTTAAGGGCACCGCCCCAAGCAACAAAGGTACCAGAAACAGGCTGTCATAGGGCAGGCCCATCTTTTCCATTGGACAGGGTAGGTGGCTGCCTGGGGGCCCCCTTGAGCACAGGAGGCCATCCTGGGCAGCCACCTACCCTGCCCAGTGGTGTAATTCAGCCCTTACGGTGGGTCTGGATGGCTCGTCTGAGTGCAGGCCCGGACCCGCCATGACTTTAAGCAGTGCAGGAGGTGGCATCACGCCTCATGCACCGCTTCATCTCATAAGCTGATAGCTCACCGGCTTCCGGCCTAGGAGAAGCTGGAAACATGGGCGACATGATGACATCACACTGCTCACGCTGGAAACTAGCTCCCTGAGCCAACTCCTCAGCAGGAGAGTGCTGAACAGTGAGTAGCCTTTCTATTTTTTTATTCTATGTTAGAGGGGCCTACAGAGGCTAACAATACAGAGGGCTATATCTACAGGGGGCCATATCTACAGGGTGCCAACAAAACAGGGGGCTATATCCACAGGGGGCCGACAATACAGGGGGTTATATCTACAGGGGGCTGAAAATACAGTGGGCCATATCTACAATGGGCTGACAATACAGGGGGTTATATCTATAGGTGGCTGACAATACAGGGGACTATATCTACAGGGAGCCATATCTACAGGGTGCAGACAAAACAAGGGGCTATATCCACAGGGGGCCGACAATGCAGGGGGCTATATCCACAGGGGGCCGACCATACAGGGGGTTATATCTACAGGGGGCTGAAAATACAGGGGGCTATATCTACAGGGGGCTGTATGCACACCTTACAGGGGACTATATATATACAGGGGACTGTTTATATTCCTACAGGGGGCATATATACCTATCTATATTCAGGGGGCTATATATCTATTTACAGGGGTCATATATACCTATCTATATTCAGGGGGCTATATATCTTTTTACAGGGGGCATATATACCTATCTATCTACAGGGTGGCTGTATAACTACCTACAGTGGGCCTATATACCTATCTACTGGGATCTGTATACATAAATACTTACTTACTGGGGGGCATTAATACCAGAGGTAGGAATTGGTAGGGAAGTGCTAATAAAGAGAGGCGTCTTAGATGTTTATGCATTCAATTCAGCAGGGGCGATTTGTGGGCGGAAGAAGTCATCATCGCGGTCTGGTCCGGAGGGAGAAGAAAAGGGAAAAAGAACAACTCCGATAATGACTCCTCAGAGAAGACATCTCATGTGAGTCCCTGATGTCAGCGGTTATATTTCTTCTGTGTTGTATCAGTGCTGTAGTCACTGTCATGTGGTGGTAACCCCAGTTGGTGTCTGACCCCTATGTGGTTTTTATATGGCGGTGTTTTTAAGTTATAAGTTTGTTATTGATGAAGTATATTTTTTTTCTTGTGAGTGGTTTCGTCGGTTGGGGGGGCCCAATGCACACCTCTGCCCAGGGGCCCAAAATGCTGCTAAGACGGCCCTGATATGGGGGACTACTACCATCAACATCCTATCAACAGGTGCACGCCCTCGTCACTGTAGTGCTCCAGGGCAGTATGTTACTATTGGGATAATCAACGTTACAGTTGCAATCCACTACTACTCCCATTCTCTTCTCTGCCGTTGCTGGGTTGCTACACATATTAAAATTTGCCCGCATTTTCTACATGAAGTTTCTTGTGTTATTTATGAATAAAAAGAACACAAACCAATGATGAATGTAAAGCAGCACATTTTCCAACAGCAGCCTAGCATGTGCCATTGCATAAAAGTAACCCACATGGTTCTCCAGCATGAGAGTCACTATGAAACAATCCCTCACTCCAAGGAGAGAAACAGTGAAACAATTTTCTCTGTAAAGTTATTTTTACCATTATTGTTTCTATATTACTTGGAAATATTACATAGATTTTTATTAAACCCCCGGAAAAATTGCTGCTTTTTTTGCAATCCCCGGGGTTGTAAATGATGATTGTTAAATAACATCAGGTTGTCTTTTTACAGGGAAACCCATTTGTACTGGCCCCGCTTGTTCATTTTGAAATTTAATAGAAAATGTTTCAATAAATAATTGACATTGAATTTTCTATTTAAAACACTGCAAGATGACATAGTTGTGTAAAGATTTTCTCAAAGGCTGAAACTAAGTGCCTTGCTAACAGAAACTCCCTCGGTTGATTCAAAATCCAGTTTATATTCCCACTGATGTCTAACAAGCTGCGTATATGGTCTTAGATTATAGACAGGAAAAAATCAATAGCATGCTTTCAAAGGCCCGATAAGATTATAATCACATAGGAAGTGTGATTATTTAAAACCCCCAACAGTGCCTAAGTAAAGATATTTGCTACCTAATATTGCTTTTTATACCTGAATCTGAGCTCATTGAACGTGATACATTTAAATGAAGCATGAAAATGTATGATATAAAAAAGTGCAGGAATCACAGCAAGTTATTATTGAAAAAGTAAATAATTGAATGCATACATTGACTATTTATGGTGAGCAGAATCGACTTTAGATTGGCCAAAGTAAACACTGTGAGGAAAAGGCTAATTCTCCACTGAATTAAAGGATTTTTGGCTTTCACTGATTCTGCCTATTCATTTATTTAAGGATACTACAGACAGAGATGTCGGCTCGCAGTCTCTTTTACATATTTTGATGTTATCTTTTTTTCAATATAGATGTAGTTAGGGGGTACATTTTAACCTTTGCTGTCTTGAGTGCATGAAAAGAAAAGGGCCTGGGGCAAAAAAATTTCCCGTGAAGGATTGAAAAGGGAAATAAAACAAACTAATATTAAAGGCAAAATATGATACCTTTAAATAGAAGATCAAAAGAACCTCCTGAATAAAGTTTACATTCAAAAGCAAATACAGACATTTATATAAAAAGCAAAAGTCCTTTGTACTCTTTGTCCAGCAATGCATATACCCATCATGAAATAGCTTATAAAGAGGTAAAACTGCCACCCAGCTGGTTTCTTTGCTAACATTATGTTCTTTCATCATATAGAAGAGCCTAATATTTTGTGTCCTCTTCTACCATTACCCTGCCAGCTAATTGGGCAGTATTGCTCCTGGGGTATTTACAGTAGGTATTATATAGCAATGTAAAGAATCTTATAAACATCAAGCTATATAAAATTGTTCCTAGTTATTCAGATACATATTTTAGATTTTTACCAACCCTACACACTAAGGTTGTTTTATTTCCTTTATTATAGCCGTTGTATAAAAATACTGCAATCACAGGAGATTCCCCAACTAACAAAAGATGAAAGCTGACTCAATGACAACAGCAACATTTAGAATGAAAATGAAATGAAATAAACCTAAATTAAATTAAAGGAGTTTTCTCATCTCATTATTCTGAATCTGTGGCCAGCTTATAGGGGGCTATGACCCTGTCACTGAGCATGGCAATATGACCATGCTTGTACAGTTCTCTCCCTAGAAATAAATGGGGAGAACTATGCAAGCGTGGCCATCTTACTGATCTAAGTGACCAGCTAGTAGCATGCAACAAACTGACCGCAGATGTAGAAGTAATAAGATAGGAAAGCCTATTATGACAAACATTAGCTCACAAAAGTGAGTACACCCCTCACATTTTTGTAAATGTTGTATTATACCTTTTTATGGGACAACACTAAAGATATGACACTTTGATACATTTAAAGTAGCCAGTGTACAGCTTGGATAACAGTGTAAATTTGGTATGCTATAAAAATAACTCTATACACAGCCATCAATGTCTAAACCGCTGGCAGCAAAAGTGAATACACTCCTAAGGGAAAATGCCCAATTTGCCATTTTCCCTTCATGATTTCATGTTACTCATTAGTATTACAAAGTCTCAGGTGTGAATGGGGAGCAAGTGTTTTAAATTTGGTGTTATCGCTGTCACACTCTCTCATACTGGTCACTGGAAGTTCAATATGGCACCTCATGGGAAATAACTCCCTGAGGATTTGAAATACAGAGCTGTGGCTCTACATTAAGATGGCATAGGCTACAAGAAGATTGCCAGCACCCTGAAACTGAGCTGCAAAATCATAGAGCAGTTTAACAAGAAATGATGAGGTTATGTGATAGGTGGGCGTATACGATTTGATCAAAATATACACTAAATACCTCTGGATAAGAAAAGCTTAAAAGGTGTGGCATCTCATAAAAGACAACACTTATACCAGAAACCTTTATAAAATCTACAGCTTAAATCCTCATAGAAAGAAGAAAAAAGTAATAGGGCTAAAACATTACATGCTACAGGACAACAGAATGAGCTGAAATACAGCCTGAAATACAGAAGAAGATTCCTTCTGCTGTCCTGTAGAAAGCAATGCTTTATCTCTCTTACTTTTTTCTTCCTCTCATTATATTTTTCTTGAATACATGTTATCGTTTATCGGACTTTTTTCTTTTCATTGTTGTGGTGGAGGATTCATACACCACCCGTGCAACCCAACCATAAATGCCACAGATGAGCTGTTTTAGTTTGTTTTTTTCACTAAATACCTCTATATCATGCAGAAAAGACAGAAATAATGTTTGTATGGGTTTTAGTGCCTGCTGGGTGCTGCTGCATTTTTGCTTAGGAATACAAAATCCACTCGGCAATGTCAGGAAAAGGAGGCAGAATGGAAGCTGAACTTTAAGTGCCAATTTATTAGTCTGGAGCCTAGGCGGCTTAGATCACTTTATTTTATCACTTATACATTTCTATAGTGTTTACATATTCCAAAGCACTGTACAGAGATTGTTATTACTTAAATCAATCCCTGTCTCAATTCCAAACTAACGTGTTGGAAGATAACGGAAAAAAAAAAAACCCGTGTCAACACAGAAAGATCCTACAAACTCCATTAAGGATTCCACTGCTAAACTAAATACAATTGTATCCCCTTCTCAGCTAAGAGCAGAAATAAGTATGTACAGGTGGTATGTATAAGTGTGTTGTTTTCGAATGTATGCAAGACTGGTCTCACTCACTGACAGAAAAGAACTTGAAAATGGTAAAGAGTTGTAATAAAAGATTAAGTAGAGACTTGTAAAAGTTTTCATTATACAGCAGCCGTAATAATAAAGTGACAAAAAGAACTGTAATCAACTTTCTAATCAACTGGAAATCCAGCATAGAAGCTCTGATGGTCACCATGTTTGTTGTTTACTAATGCATGGCAAGGGGTCACTGCAGTCAATCACAGGCCTCAGTAGTCATATGCTATACTATTGGCATCTTGACTCCCATTGCTGGTAGTGGTGATGTGAATGATAAGGTATGTGGTATCTGAGGCCACTGATTGGCTGCAGTGGTCACATGTCCACTGCTTGTACATAGAGATGGGCGAATATCTCAAAAACTCAATTCGCCGACTTCGCCGAATTTCCAGACAAAATTTGTTTTGTCCCTAATTAATTCTGGACTTATCGCGTTAAAAAACAGCTATTTCCTAGCTGCAGAGAGCCTGTAGGGTGCTGTAGAACATTGTGCCATGCTTAAGGACCCGGGGGTTTTGCTTTTACGACGTTCAATCTTTGGTCAATACAATGTGTTATCTGTATTCTACAGGGTTGATATGCAAACCGGCAATAACTAAACTTGTAGGGTTTCCGTTATGTTTTGGTACCGTAAAAAAATTCAAAACTTTTTATATTTTTGAACTGTGCGCCTCGGCGCCTGTTTGTGCGACCAATAACTTTTTTGTACTAACACATACGGACATCAGTGAGGGTGCATTTTTTGCGGGCTGAAGTGTACTTGTTATCACTAGAAATTTGGAATGCATGCGACTTTTTTGATCACTTTTATTCCATTTTTTTAAGTGACATAAAATGTCCAAAGAACGCAATTATAGCATTTGGAATTTTTTTTTTCTACGGTGTTCAGCGCACGGGATAAATTATGTTATATTTTTATAGATCGGACTTTTTCGGACACGGCGATACCAAATATGTTTTAATTTTTTATTATTTTTTTATTTGTAAATGGGAAAGTGGGTGATTAACTTTTATTTTTTTTTTGTACTGTAAAACTTTTTTTTTACTTTACATTGAGGCCACCTAAGGTGCTTGACCACTAGGTGGCGCCATTGTCAATACAGTCTAATGCATTGCATAGGCAATGCATTACACTGTACCAAGATGGTGGTTTCCCCACTTCCTGTCTGCGGACGGAAGTGGGGCAAACCAGGACATGGGAGTGACGAGAGCCTTCCCAAGGCTCCCCACTGCCATGTCCGGGGGTCGGATCGTTGCAGCTATGCTGTGACAGTGCCGATCACCCTCAAGATCGGTGCGGGGCACAGATCTTAATTCATTCAGACAGCGCGGTCATCTTTGCCGCAGTGTCTGACGGGTTAAACAGTGCGGGCGACCCCGTAATGGCCGGGTGTTAGCGGCGATTGGCCGCTAACACCCAGCGGCTGTGCGGGGGGGTTGCGGAGCGATCCCCCTTCAAAGCCCCTTATGGAACCTGGGACGTACTCATACGTCCAGGGTCCTTAAAGGGTTAAATATGCAGAGGGAGCTTGGTTTGGTCTTCATACAAAAACTGTGTTTTAGTAAAGACATGCATGACGGGCCGCCGCTCTTAGAATTGCTTCACTCTTCAATTACCTGGGGAAATTATAGGGGAAAAAAATGACCAAAAAGGGGGAAGCGGGAATGCGCCGAAAAAAGCCCATGGCAGCCCCAAGTTTGGGAGAAAAAAAGCTGAGGGAAAAGGACCCCTTCCCAAATAGCGTCAAGAACACAGTGAAAGGTTTTACGGGGAGCCAGAAAGGGTTTCTCAGCACAGAAAGGGGGGACGCCCCACGGGCAGGGTCCTAAAAGGGGGCCAGAGTTTTAAACCGTCACAGAATTTTTAAACAAAACCCTGTTTCTTTTTTAAACCTAAATACTTGTAAAAGGCCCGACCCCCCCCCCCCGGAAGAGGGGAAAGAGGGTGTCGACAGAAATTTTTGGCCGTTGCCCTTTCTATGAAATTTTCCCCTTCCTGTCACCCCGTCATTTTCCCGTTTAAAATTGGTCAAAAATCCATCAGTATTGCAAAGGCCAAAAAAAAAATTTTGAGGGTCCAAAACGAAAAACCCATTTAAATGGGAAAATTTGCATGTTTCTGTTTCTGTACCAAACTCCTGCTTTTGGCTAGAAAAATCCTGATCCTTCCCATTCCTTCGGGACGGGTGAAAAAAAGGGGAAAAACTAAAAAAAAGGGGCGAACTTTAATAGATTTTTGGGGGTTTAAAAAGATTGGGAAAACCACAGGGGTTTCCGTTAGACAGCGGTCCCCTTGGCACAGCATAAATGGGCCCACAAGTGGCAAAAGACAAATTCTGGAGGTGGAAAAAACAGGAGTAGGCCAAGGGGGGGGGGGGGGGGGGGGTTTGGGGAACCAAGGGGCCTAAAGGGTGTGGAGGTAGGGGCACACAACAGAAATGAGGTCGAGACGGGAAAACAATGAAAAATTTCCCTGGAGGTGGCACCCCCAAAAAGTGGCCAAACAGAGTGGCACAATGACAGAGTATGGAGGTCACGGGGTTGGGAAACAGCAGCGAGGCCCAGGATTTTGGAACAATGAAAAAATTCTGGGGTGGCAAAAACGGGAGAAGGCCAAAAGAGGGGCACAAGGGGAAGGGAGGGGTAAAAGGCGAGGGCAGCGGGCAAACAGCGGGGAGGCCCGGGAAGGAGTGGCACAATGAAAAATTTTCGGGAAGGTGGCAAAAACGGGGAGTGGGCCACAGAGTGGCACAATGCCAGAGGGGTGGGGGGTGAGGGCCCCGGCAGCAGAACGGGCTTTAAAGGTCAGAAGAGAGGAACAATGACAAAATTAGGAAGTGGCACCAACAAAAGTGGGCCCACAAGTGGCACAATGACAGAGTGTGGAGGGTCACGGTGGGGCACAGCAGAAATAAAGGTCAGAGGGGGCCAAAATTTGACAAATTCTGGAGGGGGGCAAAAAAAAGGAGTGGGCCCACAGATTTGGCCCCAATTTAAAAAATTTCTGGGGGGGCAAAAACAGGAGTGGGGCCACAGAGTGGCCACAATGACAAAAGTGTGGAGGTGACACGGGCACACCCAACACATGAGGTCAGAGGGGTGGCACAAATAACAAAATCTGGAGGTGGAAAAAAACAGGAGAAGGCCACAGAGCGCCAAAAATGACAGGGGTTTTAAAGGTGCCCGGCCAGCAGCAACAGCATGGGGGTCAGAGAGTGGCACAATGACAAATTCTGGGGGGTGGCACCAACGGGTTTTTAGGCCACAAAAGGTGGCACAATAAACAGAGTATGGGGGTCACGGGGCAGCACCCGCAGATTATCAGGGGGAGTGGCAAAAATGACAAATTCTGGAGGTGGCACCAATAAAAATTGGGGCCACAGAGCGGCACAATGACGGGATTTTGGTAGAGGCGAGGCCCAGCAGGCCCAACACATGAGGTCGGGGAAAAGGGGGGGGCACAATAAACAAATTTTTTGGAGGGGGGGAAAAAAACGGGGTTAGGCCACAGAGTGGCACAATTGAAGAGTGTGGGGGGTTTTTTAGGGCGCGAAAAACACCCATGGGTCAAGACGGGAACAATGACAAATTCTGGAGGGGGCCCCACCCAAAAATTTTGGGGCCACAGAGTGGAAACAATGACAGATTATGGGGGGTCACGGTACACAGCACATGAGGCCCCGGGAGATTTGGCAAAAAATTTGAAAAATTTCTGGAGTGGCAAAAACGGGGAGTGGGGCCCCCCAGGGGGCGGCACAATGACAAGTGTAGGGCGAGGGCCCAAGCGGGCAACAGAAAGAGGTTTCAAAATTTGGGTGGCACAATGAAAAATTCGGAGGGGGCCCCAAAAAATATAAAAGGCCACAGAGGGGCCAAAATGAAGAGTGGGGTTTTTTACGGCGGGCAGCAACAGAATAAAGGGCCCGAGGGGGGAAAAATGAAAAATTTTCTGGAAGGGGGCCCCAACAGGAGAAAGGGCCACAGGAAGGGGCACAATGACAGAGGGGTGGGGGTTTCCGGGGAGCAGCAGCAGAAAGAGGGTCGGAAGATTTGGCCAAAAAGAAAATTCTGGAGGGGGAAAAAAACAGGAGTAGGCCACGGGAGTGGCACAATGAAAAATTTCGGGAGGTGGCAAAAACAGGAGTGGGCCCAAAAGAGTTGGAAACAATAAAGGGAATTTTTGGATGGGGGTTCCCAGCGCAAACATGAGGTCAGAGAGGGCCCCCAATGACAAATTCTGGTTTTTGGGCACCAACAGGAGTAAGGCCACGGGGGTGGCAAAATTTTGAACAAAAAAAGAAGGGAGGTCCCCAAAAAAAGGGCAGCAGCAGCATTGAGGTTTCAGAAGGGGCAAAAAGGGACAAATTCTGGAGGTGGCAAAAAACAGGAGAAACCCCACAGAGGGGAAAAATTACAGGGGTGGAGGTTCCCGGGGCAGCAGCAACAGCATGACGTTAGGGGGGATTGGCAAAATGCCTTTTTGGGGAAAAGGGTGGAAACCAACAGGAAAAAGGCCCACAAAAGAAAAAGGCAAAAAATGACAAAAGGGGTGGGGGGTCAGGGCCCAGCAACAGCCAGCATGGGGGTCAAAGATTTGGCAAAATGAAAAAGTGTGGGGGTGACGGCAGAAAGAAACATTGGGGTTTATAAAGTAGAAACAATGACAGGTGTAAAGGGTGACAGAGAAGCAGCCTCCCAAATGGCCTCAGAAAAATGGGGGGGTATCACGCATAAGTTTCCCAACGGGGCGGGAATCAAAGTTACACGGGGAGTACCCTGCCGCCGGGCTCACCCCAAAAAATTTTTTAAATGGCCTTTCTCTTTTTCTTTACAGGGGGGTCCAAATGTGCGGGGCGGGGAATTCCAACGGGGTAAAAAACATAGATATCAGAGTGTTTTGGGGGGAGGCCTTTCTGCGTGAAACTCGAGGAGGGTTTTCCCTGGCTTTGTAGGAAATGGATGAATTTAATGCACATTTTCCCCCGGGCCATTTTCAGAATCTTCTGAAGATGGGGGAAGACTTCGGGAACCCTTTTTCACAACCTTTTTTGAACACGTGCGCATGAAAGGGGCCATTCCTCCTCGGTGCAGGGCGGGAAACAATGTTACCCCCACTTTTCCGTCACCATGGTTTTCCGATTTGCAGTTGGCATGGAGAAAGCCAAAATTTCGATTTCTTGCTTGCATGACGCGGACGTTCCTCCCCTGTGTGCCCTTGGGTTTGCCGAGGCAAGACAGGTGAAAAATACGTGACCCCGTTTGTGGCCTCCCAAATGTGTATGATGGAGCAGCACTTGGGGAAACTGAGAGGGTGGCGGTGGGGGAGGAGGGGGGCCCAGACTTTGGTGCAGGAGAAGAAAGGTTTAAAAACGGGGAGGGGGAAACGGCTTTTCTCCTGCCCTTTTTGGGTTTTGGTGCCTTGGGGGGGGAAAAGAAACCATTCATCCAGGGGGCCTTTAAAAAAAAATTTAAACGGGCCCTGACCGTATTAAATTCTCCACACATCCCCTCCCGGGGGGGGGTTGGCACCTTAAAAACCAAACCGAAAAACCCAAAAGGGGAACTGGCCCACCTTCTGTTTAAATTTGTGAAGGGCGGGGAAACGGGGCCTTTTTGGAAAAGAATTTGGCTTCCCAAACCCCACAAACCCTCAGAAAAGGGCCAAATTAGTTCTTAAAAGGGTGAAAGGTCCCCCATTTCGAAAGGGAGGGAAATGCGGGGTCCCAAAACAACTTTTTCAGGAACACGGTCAGCTTTGCCCCTTATGGAGGGTTTTGGACGCAAAACTTTTTTTCTCTTTGCAACGCCTCGTTGAAGACTGCGGGCCCCATGAAAAGCGAGGGGGAAGGAGAAATCTTGACCGGGAGATGATGGCAAAGAGAAACAGCTGCCTTCTGCAGAGGTGGTGGAGCCTTGACTGGCTGAAATGGCTGCAATGGCATGCGTGCCACTGGGCACTGCTGCTGCTGCGGCAGGATTGACCACCACAACTGAGCCACGTTTCTCCCAGGTACCATGTGGTGACGCTACGTGTTGACGCAGGGCCGTGGTGCAAAATTTTTAGCTCCCGGGCCACGTTTTCACTTTTGCCCCAGATTTTCCCAAAAAACCCCAATGTTTGCCCTTGGTGATTTGAAAAAAACTCCCCACCCCGCCGAGTAGCTTTTTTTCCCACCAACGCCCCGGGAAATGAGTGACTATTTCCCAACCGCTGCCTCGTGAGCCCCTGTGCCGTTTACTTTCTTGGACCTGAAAAGGGGGGTTTTTTTTTTACCCCGTGGCCGTTTGGCTCCCGCCCATCCCCAATGCTGCTACCATCTGTTCACACCCCACCACTCCCGGACTTGCTGGTGCGTGCGGGGCTTGAAAACGCAAGCTGATGCCCTTTTTCCCCTTTGATGATGATGAACCCCCTTGTTTCACCCGGCCCCCAAAGGGGTTTTTGGGGCTACATCATCATTAGAGATGGGCAAATTTTCCCCTAAAAATTTTTTTGGGTTAAAATTCGCCAAATTTTCTCGGCAAAAAATAATTTTTTCCCGGAATTACTTGGCGACGAATCTGTAGGTGGGGGGACCGGCTCGTCCTCTTTCTTTAAAAAGGGCCAGCGTGCCAAAAATTTGGTGCTTGCCGGTGCTGCCCCTATATTTTGGGGTGACCAACGGGATTTTCCTTTCTGGTTTCTTTTTTCCCCCTTTGCCCAGAAAAAGGGTTTCCCAAGCATATCTCCCCTTACCGTGTACCAGCCCCCTTGCTAGTTTTGGGACTCGAACCTCTGCCGCCCCTTGCCCTGCCCTTCTCCCTTTTCCACGCCCACAAAACCATTCCGTTTCCCCGACCTTCTCCCTCCCATGACTCGATTCTCGGCTACGTTTTTGTACCACGCTGCACCTGGCCCCGCCACCGAAAGGGCAAGTAGGGTCAGGGGGGACGACCCTTTTTTTTACCCTTTTTCCCCAAAGCTATTCCATCCCACTTTGCGGCGAGTTTGGGGGAAAAACCCGGGGGGGTACTTAGTTTCCCGGGTTCCCTGGCTTTGGTTTTAGCTATTATGGGGCTTGCGGTGGTCCAGAGGGCCCAAACCACCCACCCTTTTACTTTTTAGACCCAGCCAGGGCCCCCCCGCCAAGGTGTTTTGCCAAGTCTTGCGGATTCACGAAAAAATTTGGTGGGTCCAACAGTCGCAGCAGTTTCGGGGCAAAATTTGCAGAAATTTGGGGTCAGCTGTCCGCCTTTATCCCTTCCAAAATTGTTGGATCTAAGCCAGAGAAAACCTCCCCTCTTGCCAGGGGGTTTTCCTATAGCCCTGCCGTCCCGTGGCAACCTGGGCCCGAAGCTTCCCCTTTCCTCAAACCCCCAATTTTTTTGAGGGGGGACTCGAAGCTTTGCAGGGGTTTTTTCATCAGGGCAGTTTTTCCCTGGCACGTGGAGCGAGGGGCCCCGACCAGTTTTTCCTACCGAAAGGTCAAAGGGGCGTTCGGGGTTTGATCCTGTTACCCGGGGAAAGGGGCCCTGGTGGGGCGCCTTTTTGGGGGCCCCGGAATGATCGGGTGACCCCGACCTACAGGCCTTCCTCTCAGAATTCCGCAGTGTCTTCGGGGGACCCTTTGCGGATGGGTTCCTGCGGAGCCCCGCCCCTTACTGACCTTCTTTTCGGGGGGAAAATTCCTCCGTAGGAGATTATGGGTCCTTTTTTCCGCCCCCTTACCCTCCGAGGGGGATGGAATGCCCCGTCTCTGCGCCACTTTCAAAAAAGGGGCCCTATCAAGCGGGTTTAAAGGATGCGGGGGCGCAAGGGACCCTTCCCAAAGCTTTTTGAGCGAGTTTCACCCAACCTGGCCACACGCTTTGGACTTTGCTTTTTGCAAAAAAAGTCAGCAGGGGGCTCCCCAGGAGCGTGTTTTGGGCCCACAACCTGCCTTTGGCTCTGTTTTCCCAGGTTTCCCCAAATGCCTCCTTCTCAGGTTTCCCCCGAAGAAAACCCATGCAGGTGGCCTTTGTCACTTGTAAGGTCTGACCCTGCCCCAACCCCCCGGATGGAAAACCCTTTGTTTTTACTGCGCCTTTCGGATCATTTTCGTAAAAGGTTGTCCGGGGCACCCTTGGGGTGGTGGGGAAACGCTCGCACCTAGGAGCCGTAGGGAGGCTCCCTGGGGTGGCCAGTCTTCCTCTCCACGATGATGTTCCCAGTGGGGTAATGACGGACCGGGCCCCTTATTTTTCGAGTCTTCCCTTCCCGGGGACTCCGGCTCTCCCGGGAACTTCTTTTATGCCCCCCTTTTTGGGTTTGTCTCGCTATGGGTTTTGCCAGTCATGTTTGGAAAACCTTTGTTTTTTTCTCTTCAGTCAGGGGGGAGCTTCTGGGGGGATTTCCACCCATTTCATAAACCCGGCCCGTTACCCTGGGGGGTAGGGGCCCTTTAACCGGAGAAGATCTTTTTTAGGGTCCTGCCTCGAGTTCTTCGGCGATCCTTTTGGGGGGTTGCCCGGGCGGCAACGTAACGCCCCTAGGTTTGTTTGGGAAAGACAGGCGAAGTTCTATGCTGGGGATGGGAAAGTGCCGGATTTTCTTTTTTGGGGTGGCACCAGGGCCCGGGTTTGCCCAATCTCTCCGTCCCAGTCACCCCTTTCAAGCCTTTTTCCGGGTTCTGCCCAAGCGGAGTGAAATTTTTACCGGGGATTTCGGGTGATTGTTCTCGGAGAAAAAAGGCTGAGAAGCTCCCAACCCCATCGGCCATTTGACTGTCCCATAGACCCCCTTTCCCCGGAAAACTGGGCCCTCCACGGGGTGGGTTTACCCTCTGCCCGGGGCCCCTGAGGATCGGGCCTGTGGCCCAATTATACAGGAAAATTTGGGCCCAAAGGGGTTCATACGAAAGTCCTCCTCGCCCCCCCGGGGGCTGGCTTTTTTTTTCGCCCAAAAGAAAGAGGGTCTCTTGGGCCCGTTTTATCGATTACAGGGGGCTCTGAAAAAGATCAGGGTTTGAAGAATCGTTCCCCTTACCCCTGATTTTGGGAAAAGCTTTTTGATTTTCTTCTTTGGTTTGCCAAGGTTTTTTACTAAATTGGCCCTGCGCGGGGGGCCAAAAAACCCCCGTCAAAATTCGTGGGGGGGGGACAAAGGGGAAAATTTGGCTTTTTAAACCCCCCGGGAGGGTTTCTTTTCGAGTACCTGTGATCCCTTTTTGGGCTATGAAACGCCCCAGCCGTGTTTCGGGAAATTTTGTCAAGGGAAGTTTTCAGGATTGTGTTACACCCTGTATCATATGTATCGGGACGATATTGGGGATTTTTCTCCTGACACACAGGTCAGGGGTACAAGTCCCGCCAGGCCCTGCGACTTTTCTGGGGAAAACAATCGACTGTATGTAAGCTGGAGAAGTGTCGGTTCAAACCCGGGGCAGTCTTCCCTTCCTTGGATACATAGTCTCCCATGTGGTCTGCAGATGGGGCCCCGCTAAACTTTCCGCGATCCGCCGTGGCCCCGCCCGGGGGTTTTTGGGCGATTTAACGCTTCCGGGGGTTTTGCCAATACTACCCGGGAGTTTTTTTCCCCCCTTTTCTTCGCTGGTGGTCCCATCCCTGGCCCTCACCCGGAAAAAATGCCAATTTCCCAGATGTTGGGCCCCCCTCTGCTTTAAGAAGCTTTTTCAAATGAAGGTCAGGCGTTTTCTTTTGCAAAATCCTGGTTCGCCCGGTCCGGATAAGCCCCCCCCCCCCAAAACCGGAGGTGGATGCCCCTTCCCTGGGAGCAGGGGGGGGTCCGGGCCCAGAAGGGGTCCTTAAAAGGGAAAAGGTTACTTGCGGCTTTTTTCCAGGAACCCTTTTCCCCCGGCGGGGCTACTATTCCTTTGGGGGACCGGGGGAAATGCTGGCTTTAAATTGGCTCTGGAGGGGGTAGGACATTTGGTGGAGGGGGCCGTCATCCTTTCGAGTTTTTCCGGGGCCCAAGAATCTTCAGTTCCTCCAGAAATTCCCCGCATTTGGGTCCTCGCCAGGCCAAAGGGGGTATCTCTTTTTTTCTCGCTTTGAAATTTTGGAATTTTTTCCCGGGGCCCAGAAGAACCGTCAAGGCTGATGCCCCTCCCGAGCCTTGAAAAATTTTTGGAGAAAACCGTGTCCCGCACATTATTGCGCCGGAAAAAGGTGGGGGGCCCGTTTCTCTTGTGGTTTTTCGGAGGGTACCAACCCGGCAAGGGCCCCGTTCCCTCCGGCGCTCAGAAGGAGAATTTTTTGGAGTGGGGGCTTTGTTCTGTCGGCTTGGGGAAACCCCCCGGGATGAAAAATCCCATGCCCTTCATCTCCCGGCGGTACTGGTGGCCAAAAACCGGCCCCCGGACATCAAGGGCTTTGTTCTCTTTCCCGTTTTCCGTGTTTCCCCGGGAAAAAGGTTCCCCGCCATAGGCCTCGGGCCTCTTAGTCCCTCTACCCCTCCCAGGGGGTCTCCCTGGGGCAAAAACATAGGCATGGCTTCATCCGGGAAACCCTCCGCCCCCTTTTGGGGGGAAATTTTTTATCAGGGGGGGTCACGGCCCCATTCTCTAAATTTTCCCCCTTCGTGCCACTCCCCGGTCTTCCCTCGGTCCAAAAAACTGGCCCGAAAAACTTTTTCCAGCTTTTTTTTCGTCTGAGGATTACCCCTTTCATATCGTGTCTAATCGGGTTTTCCCCAAATTTTTCTCCCAAATTTTTTGGCGGGGCCCTTTTGTTCTCGCTTGCAAATTTAAAATGGACTTTTCCTTGGGGCCCACCATTCCCAGGGGTAATTGGGCAAATGGGGGGAGGGGGAAAACGATATTGGGCGAAAAAACCCGTTTATTTCACGTCCGGCCCTCAGGACAAAAAAGGGGCCCCAGCTGCGGCCCCTGGGCTGAGTTCTCCTACAAAACCCTCGGGGCTCTGATTCTTTCGGGGTTTCTCCCTTCCTGGGTGGTCTTTTCGGTCGGGCACCCCCGCCCGGCCCCCCCCCTTGGCTACGATTCCGAGGTTCCGCTGTGGACAACCAAGTGCAGGACATAAGGCCCTCTGGGGGGGGACTCGACTTGCCTTTAAATTTTGGGCCTCTGCCCCCATGAAGACCCAGGCTGAAAAAGAGGAGAAGGCCTCCTCCCCATTCCGCCAGGAGATTTGGGTGGGGGTTTGGGTCTTGCCCCGGGTAAGTATGCATCAAGGTCCCCCGCTATAAGTTGGGGCCGTGGTTTTTTGGGGCCCTTTTTCGGGTTTCTCCGTTCCCAAAAATTTTTTCCCGTGTGCTACCAAACTCTGCCTTCCCCTTTTCTTGGATTCCCAATTTCCTTCCAGGGCTCCTTCCCAAAGCCCCTTGGGCTTGAAAACCGGGGGTTTTCCGGGAAAAGGGGCGTCTCCCCTTTTTCGGTGGTTGGTCTTCCGAAATTTTTTTGAGGTCAAGGACATCTTGGCCTTTAAGGGGCCCCCTCAGGGGTTTAAAAAATTCTTTTCCGGGGCGCTGGAAGGGCCTGCCGGTCCCGAAGAGGGTCCTGGGAAAAGAATTTTAATATCTTGGAACCCGATCTTGTCCGGGAGGTTCCTTTGGCCTAAAAAAGGGGGGGGAACCTTTAAAGGAGGGGGGGGGGGATTGTAGGGGCGACGCCGCGTTTCCCGGGCCCCCGGGCCCCAGGGGCAACCCCTGCCCTTCTTGGGAAACCCAACCCCGGGGCGGGTGGCGTGCGGGTGTGGGGGCCCGGGCCGCGGGCCCCCCGGGTCGGGTCTGGCCCCTACCTGACCTGGGTTTCCTTTTTCTCTTTTTCGGCGTCCTCTGCCCGGGCCCCGGGGGCGCATGCCCCCTCTTAGCGGCGGCGCCTCGTCCTGTACATTTTAAAAGGGCCGCGCGGCCTTTAAATGGGGTGCTTGCCCGGGTTTTGCCCCCATTATATTTGGGGGACGTCGCGGGACTTCCTTTGCTGGTATATGTTGCCCCGTGCACTAGAGAAAGCATTCCAAGGAATTTTTCTAGCCTTACCGTGTACCAACCCCTTGCTACGTTTCTCGACCCGGAAAACCCTGGGCCGGCCTTTCCCCGACCTTTGCCTGTCCAGACCCGGGAAACCTTGGGCCCCCTGCCCTGAAACCCCTTTTGGGCCCCAACTTTCCCATTCTCGGATACGAAATTTTGTTCCACGCTGGGACCTGGCCCCCACCGCAGGCAAGTCAGTCAGGGGGGACGGGCCCCGGGGTTGCCTCAGCCGCGCAAGTCATTTCCCGGGTTTTCGGCGGGGGGCTGGTGAAAACCGGGGGGCTACTTAGATTCCCTTCCCTGGGTGGCTTTGCTATCTCGCTTTCGGGGGTTTCCCGAGGGTCCCCCCCACCCAAAACCCTTACAGAATCACGTTAAAAAAAAAGCTATTTCCAGGTGCCCCAGAGCCCCGCAGGGTTTCTGTTTGAAAAGTTGGGGTTTCCCTGCTTAAATTTTGCAGAGGAGTTTTGGTTTTTGGTCTTCATACAATGTTGTGTTTTAGTATGACACGCCAGTGCCGCTGCTTTTAGAATCGCTTCATAAAAATTTCCCCTGGGCACTTTGAGGGAAAAAAATGCCCAAAAAAAAATGAAGGGGGAATGTAGCTGAAAAAGTATGGCAGCGAAAGCGGGAGAAAAAAAGCTGAGAGCTAGGTGGCAACTCAGTGACGGTGTGGGGGTGACGGCGGCAGCCACAGCAGATGAGGTAGAGAGGGGCCCAAAATGAATTCTGGGGTGTCAAAAAAGGAGTGGGCCAAAGAGTGGCAAAATGAAACGTGTGGGTTGACGGCTCAACAGCAGCAGCATGGGGTCGGCGTGGAAATGCAAGTGTGTAGGTCATGGCGCAGCCCAGCGCAGATGAGGCAGACAGGGGCACAATGAACTGGGTAGGTCACGGCAGCACCCACAGCAGCAGATGAGGTCAGACAGTGGCACAATGACATTTGGGGTGGCAAAAAAGGGTAGGCCACAGAGTGGGAAAAGACACAGGTGTAGGTCAGGGGCAGCCCCAGAGCAGCGCTGAGGTCGGGGACGTGGCACAATGACACAGTGTGGAGGTCAGGGCGCAGCCAGAGCGACCCTGGGTCGACAGTGGCACAATGACAGAGTTGAGGTCCGGCGCGCCACAGCAGCGCATGAGGTCAGACGTGGCACAATGACACAGTGTGTGGTCACGGCAGAAGCCACAAAGCAGATGAGGTCCAGTGGCAAAAGACAGTGTGTAGGTCAGGGCAGCACCCACAGCAGCAGCATGGGTCAGACAGTGGACAATGACACAGTGTGTGGGTCACGGCCGCCCAGCAGCAGCTTGAGGTCAGACAGTGGCACAATGACATTCTGGAGGGGGTTTTAAAAAACAGGAGTAGGGCCACAGAGTGAGACAATGCACAGGTGGGGTCACGGCAGCGGCACAGCAGCAGCATGGGTCAGACAGGGGCCAATGACATTCGGGAGGGTTCAAAAACAGGAGTAGGCCAAGAGTGGCAAATGAAAAAGTGTGGAGTTGCGGCATCAAAAAAAGCCATGGGTGGGACATTGGCACATGACACAGTGGGGTGGTCACGGAGCAGCCACAGCAGCAGCGGGTTTTAGACAGTGGCACAATGACACAGTGTGTGGTCACGGCAGCGCCACACCCAGCACCTGGGGTCAGAATGGCACAATGAACAGTTGGTTGGTCACGGAGCAGCCACAGCAGCAGATGGGTCAGACAGGGGACAATGACTTCTGGAGGTGGCAAACAGGAGAGGAAGAGTGGGACAATGACCAGTGTGGAGGTCACGGCAGCAGCCACGCAGCGCATGAGGTCAGAAGTGGCCAATGAACAGTGGTAGGTACGGGCAGCCAGAGCAGCAGATGGGGTTTCAGACAGTGGCAAAATAAAACCAGTGTGGGGGTCACGGCGCAGCCATAGCAGCAGCATGAGGTCGACAGGGGCACAATAAAACAGTGTGTAGGTCACGGCAACCACGCAGCAGCAGAGGTAGAAGTGGCCAAGATATTCTGGAGGGTTTAAAAAAAGAAGTAGGCCACGATTGGGGACAATGCACGTGTGGGGTAAGAGCAGCCAAGCAGCAGCATGAGGTCGCAGTGGACAATGACTTTGGAGGTGGCAAAAAACGGAGTAGGCCCAGAGTGGGAAATAAAAAGTGTGGAGGTCATGGCAGACCCACAGCAGCAGCATGAGGTCAGACAGTGGACAATGACTTCTGGAGGTGGCAAAAAACGGAGTAGGCCACGGGGGGACAAGACACAGTGTGGAAAGGTCACGGCAGCCCCAACAGCAGCAGATGGGTCAGCAGTGGCACAATGACATTTGGAGGTGGCAAAAACGGAGTGGCCACAGAGTGGGCAAGGAAAGTGTGGAGGTCAGGCAGCAACCCAGAGCAGCATGGGTCGACAGTGGCACAATGACACAGTGTGTAGGTCACGGCGCAGCCAGAGCAGCAGCATGGGGTCAGCGTGGCACATGACACAGTGTGGAGGTCACGGCAGCAGCCACAGCGCAGCATGAGGTCAGACAGTGGCACAAGGGGCACAGTGTATAGGTCACGGCAGCAGCCACAGCAGCGCATGAGGTCAGACGGGCACAATGAATTTTGGAGGTGGTAAAAACGGAGTGGGCCCACAGAGTGAGACAATGATCAGTGGGAGGTCACGGCAGCAGCCACAAGTAGCAGCATGTGGTCGACAGGGGGGACAACGACACAGTGTGTAGGTCACGGCAGCGCCCAGCAGCGCATGGGTCAGAAGTGGCACAATGACACAGTGAGTAGGTACGGCAGCAGCAAGCAGCAGCAGAGGTCAGCGGGGACATGACACAGTGTGTAGGTCCGGCAGCGCCAGAGCAGCAGCATGAGGTCAGAAGTGGCACAATGACACAGTGTGTGGTCACGGCAGCAGAAACAACAGCGCTGGGCCCAACAGTGGACAATGACAGTGTGTGGGTCACGGCAGCAGCACAGAAAACGCAGAGGTCAGACAGTGGACAATGACATTCTGGAGGGGGCAAAAACGGAATAGGCCCAAAAGGTGGCACAATGAAGAGAGGGAGGTGCGGCGGGGAGCAAACGATGAGGTCAAAGGTGGCACAATGAACTTTGTGGGGTCACGGCAGCGCCAGCGCAGCAGAGGTCGACGGGGCACAAGACAGAGTGGGGAAAGGTAAGTGGCAATACCAGTCCCGGGTTTAAGATGGTTGGGGCGATTTGTGGGAGGCAGGTGGGCTGAGGCAGGTAGTTTGAACCCGATCATTTCTCAAGTTTGGGGGGCGTCATGGCTGATGTAGTCTTCGCCTAAGGCATTGGTTTTGTGGAAATCCCGGCCCATCCACCCTGATTATCTTGAAAAAAAGTCAGGTTCAATTTCCCGTGGAAAGGGGTTCTCCCTTGGGTAACAAAGGCCCCCGCCGTACTGAACACCGTTGTTTCCCCTATGGGCCCGGGGGGCATCTTCTCCCCTGCAAAAAACGGGAAGTTGCCCGGGCCCCACATCCAGTTTGGCTGCCCAGTAGTCCCCCCGATCTTTTAATGGGGTGGCAGAGTGCTTTCCAAGTAGGCACCACTGTTGGGTTTAGGGTTGCTCCCGGTCTGCTGCTGCTGCTGCTGCTGCTGCTGGGGATGCCCTCTTCCTAGGCGGGGGAAGGAAGCCCATCAGTGCTCCAACTTGTTTGTGCTGTTGGGTGGTATGCTCCGAACCCCCCCCCCTTCCCCCGGCAGCTGCGGGGAGTGTAAGGAGCGCTGAAGAACCCCCCAGTCAGCCTGTCAAGGGAGGGACGAGCCCCAAGGGAGCGGCCAATGCTACGGAGGATTTCCCTATAATATTTGGTTTGTCCCCCTTCATAGTGGAAAAAAGGCTCCCTTTTGGACCGGTTGGAGGGTCCAAAAGGGTGGAGACCGAAATCCCTCTGCCGGATGTGATATTGACTGTCATAGCCAGCCCAAATCAGCATGCTGGGGGCCATCTGCACAAGGACTGAGGGGCTCCCGCCTCCTTTTCATGGGGAAGCCGGGCATGCGGGTCCGCCTCGTTTCCCTCCCAAACCCCCCTGCTCTGCTCTTCTCTTGTCACCTGGGTTGGTTTTAAACCATCATTTCACCCGCAAATGCTTCTGTCCAAAGTCCTCCTCCCCCTCCTCCTCCTCCATTTCAGTCCCCCCGACTATGTGGCCGTGGATATATCGCCTGTCTCCGTCCCCTGCCCCGACAGATTTTTCAGGGATTGTTCCGGACATGAAAGTAGTGGGGGAATGAGTTATTCACCTTTTTATCGCGACTGCAAATAACGTGGCCTATCGAATGGCCCAAAAAGGCAGGTGTCACGCCCTGAGTGCCCCTGGCTGACTCAAAGTTACAAGGAGGTACTTCTGTCGCCTGGATCATCAAAAAAAACGTTAAAGGCCTTTCTCTGTTCATACAGTCGGTCAACATGTGCGGTGGAATTTCCCAAAGGGGGGGAAAAAATCGCAATGTTTGGGGGAGGCCCTTCTGCGCGCAACTCGAGGAGGGGTTCCCGGCTTTGTACGAATGGATAAAGTGCATGCACAGTTTCCTGGGCCCTTTTAGAATGTTTGAAGTCGGTGGGGACTTCAGGAACCCTTTTACAAAACCCCAAATTTAACACTGCGCCATGCAGGGGCATGGCCCCTCCCCCCTCAGTGCAGCGCGGACACCTGTTCCTCCTTGTCCGTCACCCATGGTTCCGATTTGCGTTGGCGGGGAAGCCCACTCGATTTTTGCTGCATGACGCAGAGCAGTTCCTCCCCCGTGGACTTCCTTTGCCGAGGAAACCCGGTGTAGGCTGTGTGACACGCTGTACCTACACATGTGGTATGATGGAGCAGCACTTGTGGAGGCTGAGATGGTGGGGGGGAGGAGGAGGCGGGCATTGGGCAGGAGCCAAGTTTTTAACGTGGAGGAGAAAGCGGGGTTCCTGTCCAAAATTGTTGGTGTGCCTGGGCCGAAGCAATTACCCAGTGGGAGTAAAGGACATGTCTGGCCCCGACCCTAGTTACAGCTCCAGGTCCGCGCTGTCGTGAACCCTTTGGGAAAAAACCGAAAGCTCAAGGATGGCCCACCTTCTGTTCTACATATTTTGAAATGCTGGGTTTCTTTTTGGAAAAAAAAATTACGGCTTTGGAACCTCCCATCTCGGCTCGGCCAAGCCATTAGTTCTCTGAATGGGGCAGAGTCCACCCTTTGGGAAAGGGGGGACTGCAGTACCAAAAATTGGACAGGGGGCACGGTCAATGCTGCACCTTAGGTGGTTGGAGCATTGTTGTCTCTTTGCAATCGCCCCACTGAACGATGTGGGGCCATGAGTAGCGGGAGCAGGAGATTGGACCGGGAGATGATGTCCAAAAAAGGAAACAGCTTTCTTCGCAGAGGTGGTGGGCCTTGACTGGTGCAAGGCATGCGTGCCCCTGGGGCTGCTGCTCTGCGTTGCTGCGGCGGCAGGATGGACCACCAGATCTGAGCCAGTTTCTCCCAGGCCCCCGGTGGTGAGCTGCATGTGTTGGGCCCGGGCCGTGGTGCCAAGTTAGCTCCCGGCCACGCTTCACTTTTGCTTACAGATTCTACATATACCCCTATTTCCCCCTCCGGTGTCTTAGCAAAGGGAAATGCCACACCACCCAGTATCGGATTTTACTGCCAACGTCCGCACTGAGTAAATACCGCCGCCGCTCCCTGCTGACCCCCCTGTCCCCGCTACTTTCTTGGCCCTGCGAAAGGGGGGTTTTTTTCCCCATTGGCCGCCTTGGCCCCCGACCTCCCCTGCTGCCCCCTGTGGACTCCGGCCACAAAACCCAACTTGCGGGCCCTGCACCGCTGCCTGACGTGCAAGCTGACGAAAATCTTCTCCTAAACGATGATGAACCCACTTGCCTAAACCCGGCTTCAAGTTCGGGACCCCAAATCTTTAAACTTTTTTTGTTTCATCGTCACTGCTGTCCTCATAACCCGGGCTTGGTATGCAGAGGTTTTCCCCCTTTACATAATGTCCCCCCATGCCCCCTCCTCAACTTTTTTTGCCGCCTACTGCAAAAAGCAGGGGATTTGGGCCCCCTTTCTTCGCGGAATAGTTTCGGGAATGAAAAAAATTTTTTATCCGCTGTTTTGTGGGGATGGGGAAAGGGCCAATAGTAGATCTTTTGGCTGAGGGGAAAAAACCCGGGTGGGACGGGGGTGTTTATTTACAGGGGGAGGGCCGCTGGGCCCCCCTCCCGGGCCCCTTCCAACCCAAGGGTTGTGTTTTGGGGTTTCCACCCAAAACTCTTGGCTGGGGTTGTCAGATGTCAAACTGGGAGGAAATGGATGACCCAGTTAAACCAAAACAAGAACCCCTTGGGGGTTGGGTTGTCAGTGGGCGGCCCCTAGATGACAGCGGCAGTTTTGGCCCTCACCCAGTGACCCCTGCTGGAGTCCCCCTTTCCTGTGCTGGGGGACCTGGGGCCTTTGGGAAAGTTTGTGCCTCTGGGCCCCTCGCAGGGGGAATGCCCGCCACCTCTAGTTGACAATTTCTGTTTGGGGTTTTAAAATGTTTCAGGGCACTGTTTGTTTAAGGTTTTCTGTATATTTATAAATACAGAGCCTGTTTTGATGCCAAAAAGAAACCCCGTAAAAGCTTGGTAACCCTTGGATATAAAAATTTCGCTCCAAAATTTGGGGAGGAAAAAAATTTTCTTGGGATGTGCCCTTTAAAATCTCTGTTGTATTTTTTTGAATATAAAACCAAACAGGCTTTTTAACCTTGGATATGAAAAATTTTTCTACAGAATTTCTTCTTGGCGGTTGGGAAAAAAAAAAGTTTCTTTCACCTTTTTTGGTTTTTAAAAAAATGCGAACAACCCCTTTAATTTTAACCCCTGGATTGTAAATTGCGCAAAAAAAAATTGAGCAAACCCCAATCTTTCTAGCTTTGTAGGGTGTTACAAAATTTTGTGTTTTTAGGGCCCCACAACAAAAAGGGGGAAAATTGTAATTAACCTTCGCTTGTGAATTTTGCCCCAAAAAAGGGAAAATTGTAATTTTTTTGGGGGGGAAAAAGACGGTTTATTTTTGTCACCCCCCAGCAGAAAAAAAACCCCTTTAAAATTAAAAACCCCGGAAGGGGGTTAAAAATTTCGCCCAAAAAAATTGAGCAGCCAAAAAAACTACTAGCTTTTTAAGGTTTTACAATTGTGTGTTTTCTTCGTACCAAACAAGAGAAAAAAAAGTAATTAAAACCTTTTTCTTTTTGAATTTGGTTTTCGGAATAATGTATATATTTTTGGCGTTGAAAATGGGTTTTTGG
>JAODAL010047628.1:0-29729 GCA_025379985.1 Phyllomedusa bahiana | reverse complement strand
GCGTGTCTTTTTTCATCATCACACCTTTTAATAAGTTTTTTTTGATTCCATATGATCAACATCCAGCTTCTTCAAGTTCATATCATCATCCTCAACAAGTCAAAGTCCGTATCATCATCAAGCTTCTTCAAGTTCATATCATCATCATTCTCAACAAGTCAAAGTCCATATCATCATCAAGCTTCTTCAAGTCCATATTATCATCATCAAGTCCCCACAAATCCAAATTATCATCATCATCATCATCAATCTCTACAATCCATGTCATCATCATCAATCTCTGCAATCCATATCATCGTCATCAAGGTTGTTCAAGTCCATATCATTATCCTAATTGTCATCATCATCATCATCATCAAATGTCTACACTTCCACACTGTCTTCATCCAATCCCATTGACTAATCAAGATTAAAATCAGAATTGCCCCTATTCTAATGTCATTTTCATCATCATCATCAACTTGGCTATAATCACTACCAGGACTAGTATGATATAATACTTATTATAATGCGTCTAATCTAAGTTCATCATCCCCACTTATATTCTAAGGGCCCTTCATAGCCAGATTCACCATTATCATTATCATTGTATTCATCATCATTAAGGGTCTACAATTCTACCTCATCACCATCCTAATCCGTGAAATAATCAAGATTACAATCATAATCCCCCTATTATAATTGGTAATAAATTCCGGCTGCTCAATTTTATCCTCATCATCATTATTAACTTGGTTATAACCCTACCAAGATTAGTATCATATACTCATCATTATCATGTGTTTAATCCTAAATTCATCATCATCATCATCATCAACTTGGTTATAACCCTACCAAGATTAGTATCATATACTCATCATTATCATGTGTTTAATCCTAAATTCATCATCATCATCATCAACTTGGTTATAACTCTACCAAGATTAGTATTGTCGTAGCTTAATAAAGCTTTTCAGATGTTGATCGGGTTTTCAAATTAAAAAAACAGTTGAAGGTAAAAATATCCAGGTTTATTCAATGCAACATATATTCATCATTATCATGAGTTGAATCTAAATTCATCATAATCATCATCATCTAAATTCCAAGGGCCCTTCATAGTCAGTGTCATCATCATCATCATCGCTATACTTATCTCCATCATTAGTGTCTATGTGACCACACGCAGCCGTATAGATGGCACATTTGGGCTGAGTGAGCCTGGGGAAGGCTGGAGTGCTGCTGCCATTCCTGGCTGTGATTAGCTGGAGCCTGCTGCGCCCCCTCCTCTTACCTTTGCAGATTGTCTTCTGGTAACACGTTGCAGACCCTCTCAATGCTCCGTCCCCATGCTGTGTGCTAGCTGCTGCACACGGCTCATCCTTCCCCAGTAGTGCGGCATAGTCCCTGGGAGAGCTGTCATATGGGGCGAGCAGTGGCTGTGGCTTGCCCACCATCCGCCGCCGTTCATGTGTGTTGTGGTGTGTTCTCCAGCACTGAGTCACGTCGCTGTGTAGGACTGAATGTTCAGCTGGGCTGGCTGCCCGAGGAGGCTGATAGGTGGGTGTAGAGGCTGCTGTGCAGCGCCGTGCCAGCTCACAAGCCACCAAACAGCCAGCATTTTCTTATGAGGAAAAAAATCAGCATCTAATTATGGAGCTTGGGAATTAGCGAAGCCCCGGAGCGACACCGTCACCGTTATACAATATACGTGAACATGTAGACATGTATGGAACTGGAGCACTGGCTTATATCTAATAGCTATAGAGGCATGAAAAGCTTGTCTCCCAGTGATATCTAATCTTACATCACAATAAATAGCTCAAAAAGCAGTGATAACCTAGTGTGCCGCAGTATCATCATGCTACAATCTGCTGCATCTGTAGCTCTCTCCCACCATCTCATAGCTACCTATCCATCTTCTATCTATCTCATATCTATCTATCAATCTCCTATCTTATATCTATCTATCTATCTCATATCTATCTATCTATCTATCTATCTATCTCATATCTATCTATCTATCTATCTCATATCTATCTAAACTATCCTATCTCTATCTATCAATCCCATATCTATCTCATATCTATCTCATATCTATCTATCTCATATCTATCTATCTATCTACTATCTATCTATCTATCTATCTATCTATCTCATATCTATCTATCTATCTCATATCTATCTATCTATCTCCTATCTATCTATCTATCTATCTCATTTCTATCTATCATCTATCTCTCTCATATCTATCTATCTATCTCTCTCATATCTATCTATCTATCTCTCTATCTATCTATCTATCTCATATCCATCTATCTATCTATCTATCTCATATCTATCTTCTATCTATCTACTATCTATCTCCCCTATCTATCTATCTTCTCATTTTCTATCTTTTCTATCTCTATCTATCTCATAAACTATCTATCTATCTTTATATCTATCTCTTTATCTCATATCTATCTATCTATCTATCTATCTCATATCTATCTATCTATCTCTCTCATATCCTATCTATCTATTTTATCTGTCTATCTATCTATCTAAACTATCTATCTCATATCTAAACTATCTATCTATTCTATCTATCTATCTATCTATCTATCTATCTCATATCCATCTATCTATCTATCTATCTCATATCTATCTCTCTATCTATCTAGCAGCAAAGTTCATGTTCATAGAGACACAGACAGGGTCTGTGGTCCTCCCGTCGTGTATTTAGCATTCAGGCATACCTGGTAAACAGGTACAAATATAAACAAATGCGCACGAGCGATACAGTGTAGCTATTCTTAGGGCATGTCCCCACAGGTTTGAGGCCGGTTTTTCAGACGGTTTGTGGTTTTGCAGACATTCTGAAAAACCGGCCGTAAACGAACACAACAGGGCTCTATGGGAAACCGAGCATCAGCCCCTCTTTCCCAAACCTGCCGCCCGCCCGAGAAAACATTGTAACTTGCACTTCTTAGGGTCCGAGGTTTTTCTGGATGGGGAAATAAGTACATGTGAATGGGAAGGGGGAGGTTTTTTTTTTTCCCATCGCAGAGAAAAGCCGTCCCCCCGCGGCCGTGGTGACGGCACACAAACCGGACAAATACCTATCGGATAAACCATTGCCGTGTGAACGGGTCTTTACTTTCACCTAAGAGCAAAGCAGAGTTGAGCGGCAGACATTGTATTTTTCTGGACCATGGGGAGTAGTCACTCGCATCCCAACAAACATTGACTAATCGGTAAGGAGCTGCCCGGATCAGCTGGACTTTTCAATATGTTGCCAAGAGCACATACTTGCCATCTGAACTCCCACTTCACCCAGTCCAGTTCCCTTGGTGACAAGTATCTGTTGTTCTATCCTATGAGTGCGAGGACTTGCATGCTTCTACATAAGTCTCTTATCTACCAGTATAATGTATGAGAACTTTTGCTGGGAACTTTCACCCCCATTATAGGCATCCCCCTGCTGCTTCCACTATCTACGAGTGCATCTAAAAAAAAAAATAGAATACACTAAAAAATAATTGTACAAGTAAAAAAAAAAGAGTCAAGATAGGAGAAATCCAAATAATTTAATGACTCATTACAGTGAAATGACAAGGTTTAATATAATACATTTGTGAGTACCCTATAACAAATAAAAAGATAGTCCTGGAGAAACACTTTAATTTTTCATATATGTAAATTTTTGAGGATGCACTATACCCTGTGTTTCCCCGAAAGTAAGGTACATAGCAGAAGATATTGTTGTGAAGTATCCCGTAATAAAGGAGTCCCCCCCTTGAAAAAAAAAACATACCTATAACTCAGTGATATGATGGTTGAAGGACCTGTGGAGGGAGGTTCCATGTTACTTGTTGACGTGCACCACAGTCCCAAACATCCAAAGTGAGAAGTAGAACAGAGAAAGTCACTTGTATATTAACATAGGGAATAGGGGGAGAAACAGAGCAATTGATACTGACACATCACCACATCTCACAGGAATGTGCATGGATGTGGGCATGCTGGGACTTTCTAGTTTCTATCAAGTTCCAGCATGTCACATTCGCATAACAGCCAAACTCTCCCGTTTTTTTGCGTGGTGTCCCGCTATTTGGTAGGCCCCCCTGCCCTCACCAGGGAGTTGGCATTCCCTCGCCGCGCAGGTCCATGCATGCGGTGGGGGGTTCCTATTAAATTACGGTGCGGCGCAAGAGTATGCTGCTGGTGCTCTAACTCTTGCGCCGCGGATCCGCTCCTACCAGGCGGTGTGAAGCGGATCGCGAGCGAGCTGCCTGCTGCACCCGCGTCCGCTGGTCCCGCATTTGTGCGGGAGGAAGGTCAGGGAGGGGGATCCGCTCCCTCCTCCCTCCTCTCCTGTATGGAGCGGCGCCGGTGTGTGCGCCGAACATACCATGCGTCAGTCGGCGCTAGGGGGAAGTGACGCGCGGTCTGCTCTCACTTCCCCCTGCGCGCGCTGGAAGAGATCGTGCTATGTCGAGTTGGCCACGAGCTGCAGGAGCCGGTAAGGTAAGTGGATTTTATTATTTTGATTCTTTATTAGCTTTAGGGGTTGGCTTTCTACTTGCTTAACATAGAGTGTGGAGCAATCTACCTGAGCACGAGAGGGGCACTACCTGGCCAACCAGAGGGGCACTACCCGGCAACAGAGGGGCATCTACCTGGCAACAGAGGGGGCACTTGACTGGTCAACAGAGGGGGCACTACCTGGCACCAGAGGCGGACATATCTACTGGCAACAGAGGGGCACTACCTGGCAACGAAATCTGGGCACACTTTGCTAACAGATGGGGGCACTACCTGGCAACAGAGGGGGCACTACCTGCAACAGAGGGGACACTACCTGGCAAAAGAGGGGCACTAGCCTGGCAACAAAGGGCACTACCCGGGGCTAACAAATGGTGCAAACTATCCTGTCTAACAAGAGGGGCACTACAGGCAACAAAGGGGCGCACTACCTTGTCAACAGAGGGGTCATCAACCTGGCAAACAGATGGTGGCACTACCTGCTAACGAGATGGGGGCACTAACTGGCAACATAGGGGTCATTACTGGCAACAGAGGGACATACTAACCTGGCAACAGAAGTGTGGACAGTCTACCTGGCAACCAATGGGGTGCTACTACCTGCAAACAGATGGGGACACTACCTGGCAAACAGGTGGGGGTCACCCAACCTGGCCTAACAATGGGGGGCAACTAGCCTGGCTAACAATGAGGGGGACACCGTACTGTGCTAACAAAGGGGGGCAGTCTACCTGGCTACAAATTTTGGGCTCTACCTGACTACAGATGGGGGCATCTACTTGGAGCTACAAGGGGGCATCTACCGCCGGTAAGGGGCACTAAACCTGGTTAGGGGTGGGCTAACTTACCTGCGGCTATAAGGCATCTACCTGGCTTCTTCAAAGCCGTTATGCAGTAGGTGGATGGTGGGTGTGGGCTTTTTGAAGGGCGCGTGGCATACAACAAGATGGGCAGCGTGTCCATGCAAATTTCTTTGCCTTGCTGGCGCGCATATGCAGCGCGCCGCCCACACGCTTAAATTCTCTCTGCTTTTTTGCATTTTCGAAGTTGGCAACTATGCACATTCGCCATCCTTTGAGATAAATCACTCAGGCTCCATAATGTCTTTACATACATATATCTAATATACACTCATAAATCCTTTATTTGATAAAACAGTTTTGTATTTGTGCCACTGATATTTGTATGTAGAAGTTATGCTTATTTCTCTTTTCAGTGTGCACCTATTTGCCTAACGTTATTATTTAAATATATGGATGTGCACAGCCTAATAATTTGTGTACTTTACATACAGATTATCCTATGTTTGGTGACCTAAACCGTTAATATATATATATATATATATATTATATATATATAGTATTTATTTACATATATATAATATATATATAATATAATATGTGTTGAGTTTGTATATATATATATAATATAATATTGTAATATAAATATATTACACACACCACACACACACCACCTCTAGTATAGCATGCTATAAGTATTCATGAGAAAAATAAGACACCACAATCCCTGAAAATAAACAATAGTGCAAGTTATGAGCAAAATTAATATAAGAACCTCATTCTTCATTTTCCGGGGAAACGGTATGTAAGTCACAGCACAACCCTGGCTTGATCTAGTTGTCTATCTGATATATATATCTATTTCATGTCTGTCTAGCTATACAGAAAGTAGACAGGCCAGCAAAGTGATGACCTCGGTCATAAGTCTTTTAATAATTAAAAAGGAAGAAATACATTTGCAGCACTCACTGATGGAAAAAAGGGAAAAAAGTGTTTTATTCCAAGTGTCCAAAGCAGGCTGGTGAAATCGCCAAGCCAAGCCCCCGATCTCACGACTCGCTCAATTTCCCAAACCTCCGACTCTCGACTCAAACACGGCGCCATTCTTGAAGGTGATAAACTTTACGTAGTAAAATGGTAACAATCCGTGCTTTTATCACCTTATATACAGTATACATCCAAGCTATTTAGGCAGAAGCAACAGACACTGACAACTAAAGGGTAACCAATGTTGTTCATCTTTTGAACACTAGTGGTTAAGGTTGATAGAAAAAGCTGTAGTTTTATCCAGTCCAGTCCTGCACCAACAGTGGAACCGTGTAGAAGAGACCTGAGATCAGATTTTGGTCACAGATATCTTAAATCTTATCCAAGCCAGAAAGGGTTTCAGGCATGTGCTTATACCAAAGGGGGATTCACCAAAAACTGAACAAAAATAACTAAAAATTAACATTTTGATTGTTTAGGACAAAACATTAACAATGCAGTTACAGAGGAAAGATCTACATAACTATGCAGGATGCTAAATATTTGGCAAGTCAAATTATGTATAAGAATAGTAAGAATGAGCTGTTATATAAAATTTACCAGTATCTCCATGTTCAAAGCAGTAGTGGAAGTGGTGAATATGGAGCCTGAAAGTCCCAAGCCCAAAAACACATTGTTACCCTCTTGCTTGTCAGTGTAAAAATATTTTAAGGAATAAATGACTTTAGAACACAAAAAATTGTAAATTATGCAAAACACTGGCAGGAGAACCATTTGGAGTCTCTGAAATTTGTTCTGAGAAATATAGTCGCTCCTATCAGGTCCGCATACATACCTCACATCTGAGTCTCATTATTTATCCATAGCTAGAGCGAAACGGCCTTCTTCATACACTGACTTTGGGTTGTGGGCAAAGCGTGACACAAAAGGCAACATCGCTGACATTCAGGGTATAAAGGAATTGTCCACAGTCCACAAGTCAGTGTTTGATGAATGTGTTAACTCTTCTACTCTTTGAAACAGGTGAAAAATGTTGCTGAAATCTGTTTGCCCTGGGGCGGATCTCGTCGGGTCTCCCCTGAGCAAGCGCTTTTGCCTGCTCCATGTCCATCAATTACGACGTCTCATGTGATGAGGCGAAGATATGAGGTACAGTAGCACTGGCCAGACCCAATTCCACATTGACTCTTTTCCTATCCTCGTGCATCGAACTAACTGACCAACTTATTATAGATTTTGGGATTTGGATCGGTCCCATTTTATACATCCGACGCCTGCAAAAATAGCACTGGACTCCCACTACTCACCGACTCCAACTCCATAGCCCTGGTCCAAAGGCTACATTTCGGTTCTCATTGTACCTTTTTTGAAAGCCGCAGCGGTCACATAATGGATGGACCAAACATGAACAATGCAGACCTTGATTGGCTACAGTGGTCACGTAAATGCAAATGATCTGCCGATGCAACCAGTGACTGCAATGTGTCCTCTTGCCAAGTAGATGGCGCCAGAACACAGAAGGTGAAGAAGGAATTTACCAGAGAGAAGGCAGTTGTTGAGGCAGAGGCAGTTGGAGAGGCAGAGGCAGATTTTTTTACAGGCCGCAGTGGTCACATGCTGGATATACCACACATGACCAATGCAGCCTGCAGTGGTCACTTAAAGGGAAGTTATCTGCTGGGATCACCAGAACGGTTGCAGTGAGGGAATATGACGTTTTATGAGGTAAATTGTTTCTTTTTATTCTCTTTTTTATCATGCCCCAATGGATTAAGGAGCAGTGTCAGGCAGCTTCTGCCAAGGTAAATAAGATGATGGGATGCATCAGAAAGAATATAGATGCCCAATATGAGAACATTGGGCGACATGTATGAACGGGATTTGCGCCTGTTTTCTGGCGTATCCTGCGCTCACCCGCCCAATCCGTCTCCGCTGTCAGGGAAACGCAGGGTATCGGGGTTAGGCGCAGCGTTTCGCTCACTTTTCAGCTGTGCCCTCACAGGAAGGGGCGATGCATGCGCAGGTGTGGCGTGGGGTAGGCGTTCATAAGACGGGGACGCTGCACGCTCGAAAACTCCCGAGAGGGCAGTTACGATCTGCAGTCGGAAAGAGCGGCGCAATCAGCGCTCGGCATGCTCCGACAGAAGGAACCCTGGTTGATCTTGTGGTCTAAATGATGTCCGGCGGAGGCGAAGTTGAAGCTGAAACTAACATGAGAAGGAATCAAAGAAGGATAGCAAAACCGAAATCACTGGCGCTTCCTGCTCTCGTGCAGCAGGAGCTCTAATGAACCGAAAAAATCGCCATTTACTATAAGGCGGAAAACATTCTACAGAAAAATAGCTCAAACCCTCATAAATAATAAATAATAATAAAAAAAAAATCACTTCCGAAAAAGCCTAGAACGGCGCTGTGCTTGTCGACTCATGAAATAAGGAAATTGGAAATCTGTCGGGAAATACAGCTAATATCAAATATCTGTATAGCTATTCTCATTGTCGGTCAGAAACAAGCCAATCAGAATATGGAGCGACAGGAACATTAAAGCCTTACGGAGAACTATTGTGATACATTTCAAAATCAAAGCGAGCAGTTCAAATACAGTACAAATCCAGCCAATCAGAGCGCGACTAGTTGTCCCATTGTAGCTATGAGAGATCCGGGGCTAATGATTTTTCACCGGCTCCATGGAGAAGTCTGCCGTGCGGTCATGTGAGTATGATTTTGTTAAAAAAAAATCATTTTTGATCAATTAATGTGATAAAATATTCTCTTGAAAAAGAGCGAAACCTCTATAAACATAGAATCAATCAAAATCACTAACAACCGAGTTGTCTCCGATACCCGCTCAAACCATCGGGAATGGCAATATAGAATTGTTTAAGCTCTTCCATTGGTCTTCAGAAAACCAGCCAATGCAGATAGTAAGGCGACTGTGACCCATTAATAAACCTATGTGATAAAATAGTAGACCAATTCATATTACAAAGGCGGGAACAGTTTCACAAATACTATTAAAAAGGCAGAAAGAGGCTGATTGGTTGATCTAGCGTGGGGCTTGGCTATGCCGGCCAACTCAAGCGCACCGGAGACCAATCGTTGGCATCCCAGACTGATTGGATGCACTGGCTAACGAAAATTAAAGAAAATAAAAATGATTTATTGAATTAATATTTTTTTTTTTTTGTTACCCCGATATTATGATCATTCTTATATATACAGGACGGTACATACTTGCTGGAGTTCTTAACATAGTTTATTTCGGCATGTTACAGTTTATTCCAGATTGCAACTTAAAAACCCATAAGGCGTCACTCGCTCTCATTCAGGGACCGTACACCCATTGGGTCCCAACAAATCGCTCCTCTATTACTAGCCATATCACAAAGCAGAGCTCGTCTCTGCATTTCGTTTCCCCGATAGAACTCTATGAGAAAGTAGCTCGCGCTCTTGATTGCCGGCATAGGCAAGCCGCCTCTATTAGCTCAACCAATCAGCTCTTTTCTGCCTTTTCAAACTATTATTTGAACTGTCCCGCCGTGTGATTATGATTGGTCAATTTTTCCCATAGGTTATAATGGTCCCCTGCGCTTCCTATGCTGATTGGTCAATACTCCTCTAATAGTTTAGAAGTGTGCCACTGATCGACTCCTATTCTGATTGGCTGGTTTTCTTCATGAGCCGACCAATGAGAAGAGCTAAACGAATTTGAATTACCTGAATTTTCCCTGGCGAGAGTCTCTCTATTCAATTCCCGATGCAGGCGGCCGGTCTCGAGACAAACGCGTGTTGCGGGAATTTGATTGATTTATGTTTTTAGAAGGTTTCAGCTCTTTTCATTAGGAATATTTTAACACTTAATAAACAATGAGTTTTTTTTTTAATACTCTTAACGTCCATGCCGCACGGCGCTGAGCCCCGAGATTTCATTGCGCGATCTCTCCATAAATACAATGGGACAAGTGAAGCTCGCGCTCTGATTGGCCGAGGATAGCCAAGCCCCTCGCTAGTTCATAACCAATCAGCTCTTTTCTTACGTAGCATTTTACTGTATTATGAACTGTCCCGGCAAGCCTATGGTATATGAGATTGGTTCTTTAACTTCACATAAGGTTATAATGGGTCCTGTCCTCCTAATTTCTGATTGGCCAAGGAATGCAAGCCCGCTAGCTCACCAATCACTCTTTTTCTGCCTTTTTACGGAATTTGAAATGTCCCGTGCCTTTGCATTTGATTTGGTCAATACATCGTCCATGAGGTTTATAATGGTTTCAACTGTCGCTCCTATCTGATTGGCTGGGCTTTCTGCCGACCAATGAGAATAGCTTACAGTATTTGAATTACTGTATTCTTGCCCGGCATTTCAATATGTCCTAAATTCCGGTCCGATTGAGCCCGATGCTAGTTTTTTGGAAATGATTTTGTTAGATTTTATTTATTTGTGTTTTAGTAGTTTCCAGCTCTTTTTCAGAGAATGTTTGACGCCTTTATAACGTCAAATTTTTTTGATTCATACTCCGCACGGACATCTTTAATGATTTCTCGCTGTTTCCAGCCTGTCTCGAATTGGAATACATGTGAGACGCAGCCCCGCACTGCGCCTATGTCCCGCACTGCGCCCCACACACTGGCGAGGCGCGGTGGACTTTACATGGTATGTATGAGCACGCCGCGGCGCCGACATAAATCAGGCGCAGATTTCGCCAGAAAACTGACGGAAAGGTGCGCCCCGACGCGGCGAAAATCATACATGTTGCCCATTGTTCTAACTCCATACAAATCCCTAGTAAGACCGCACATGGGATAATGTGTAGTTTTGGGCATTAGCACACAAGAATGGCATAGCAGGATTTTAGAGGGTCCAAAAGTGGGCAACCAAGGTTTGTAATGGAAATGGTGGACTACAGTGCCAACAAAGATCATCAAAATAAGAATTATTCTCAAAATTGGTAAGGAACTAGAACGATGGATGCATCTTCCGCTCCCCTTACTTGCTAAGGCTCATCTTCTCAAGATGATGACGTTCCCAAAAATACTATATTTGTTACAAACAATCCCCTTATTGCTTAGACATAAAGATGTCCGCCAACTTTATACCGCTTTCACTTCTTTCCTATGGAATAAAAAACGCCCCCGGATAGCCCTAGCGAAACTGATCCTCCCAAGGGATAGGTGGGGGGGGGGCTGAATTTGCCGGGTCTGAGTTGTAATAATCTAACCAGCCTCCTGCGTCACGGATCGGATTGAGTTAAACAGTCTTCCAGATATTCCAATCTCTCTACTGAGGCGGCAATGGTTCACCCATGGAGGCTTCCAGGCCTTCTTCATACCAAATATTCTGCTCTTCCTAAGGTGGCGAAACAAGCCTCATTGTGAGGGACACGATCGGAGCCGGAAGGGCCTGTAGAACCCTGTTCTCTCTGCCCCACCAGACCAGTAGATACCTTCCTATCTATGGGCACCCAGAATTCAAACCGGGCTTGATACCCCCAATTTAAAGTCTGGAAAGTAAAGGGATTTAACAAATTTCCCAGCTTATTCCCCCTTCCCACCAAGGGATTTACTCTCTCTCAAAATTTAAATCTCAAAAATATTCCTTGCCACCATCGCTTTTTTTTGGCCTACTCCCAAATAGTGAGTTTTTATAGAAGTAAGGACATGAAGCCGTCGCATTTTAAGTTGAATGCTTTTGATAATGTCATTGGCCCTACTTCTTCAACAGACCTGTCACGGCGCGCGGCGCCGCAGCTCGCCGCGGCCGTCCCCCGGTGCGCACGGGGTCCGGCACGGGTGCTGCGGCTGCCCGCAGCCTGGTCCCTTCTCCCCTGGGGCTGGAAACCCCGTACTTACCAGTCCCGCTCCTGTCTCCAGCCTGACAGCCGGCGCGCGCATAATCCCTGCTTAAGGCGCGCGACGGCTGGTCCGGATTTAAAGGGCCAGCGCGCCTTTAATTGGTTAATTGTCGGCCGTTGGTCCTATATATGGTAGACATTCCTAGCACTCGCTGCCAGTCTGTTGTTGTGTTTTTGGAGCTTTTAGAGTGTGTTGAGTTCAGTCTTGATTTCCCGTGTACCAGTCCGCCTGCTTACGTTTCATGACCTTGCCTGTTTGACGCCTGCCCTGACCGTCTGCTGCCTCTGACCACGAACCTCTGCCGCCTGCCCTGACCTTCTGCCTGTCCCCGACTACGCCTCCGGTTTACGATTTTGCACCACGCGGGTACCCCCGGCCCGCCATCGCAAGCAAGTCACGTCGGGGGTAACGACCTGTAGCCTAAAGCCGCAGCAAGACCATCCCGCTTTGCGGGGGGCCTCTGGTGAAAACCGGGGCTACTTAGATCCGTTCCCTGGCGTGGCTTAGCTATCATCGCTTGCGTTGGCCCAGGGGATCCACTCCCCCGTTACAGTACAGACTGGCCATGGATTCCGCCAGGTACCTCTGCCTGATCTCCGGGACATCACACAGCTGTCGCCCCAGCAGAGTCAACGCATCGACCAGCTTGCGGCCATGATGCAGAACGTGGCGACCCTCTGCCTCAACCGCTGCCACCCTGCCCCTGCATCCGTTGCTCCGGCATCCATTGCTCTACCTGCTTCAGCTTCGGACCCCTCTGCATCTGCCACTCCCCCCCTTCGCTACGATGGAGACCCCAAAAGTGCAGGGGATTCATCAGCCAGTGCTCCATCCACCTCGAGATGATGGGGCGCCAATTTCCTACAGAGCGAGCCAAGGTGGCCTTCATAATCAGCCTCTTGTCTGGAGAAGATGGATTGGCTAAGACTAAGGGCTGTACTTGGCCCGAAACGCGTCAGCTCGCCACCCCTCTGGTCGTTCCTGTTGTACACATTTTTCGTCTGTTTGTGGCATTTTCTACTTGTCGTTGTTCTTCAATAAATGGACTTTACATCTTAGCAACATTCTTGGTGCCAATCCATCCTTTGCTCTACTAACAAAGTGTTGTGCGTCGCATGGAACGCGGATTTGAGCACATGGTTGCTATGGACTAATATTGATTGCTGCCGAACAACGATGCTGAGGTGAGCTGGTTTCGTTCGTTTTTTATATATCTTGTCTGGAGAAGCCTTGGCTTGGGCTACGCCACTATGGGATCGAGGGGATCCTCTGACAGCGGACCTTCAAACCTTCCTCCGGGGGGTTCCGCACTGTCTTTGAGGAACCAGGCCGTACTTCCTCGGCTGCCGCCGCGCTGCTCCGGCTTCGTCAGGGCGACACCACAGTCGTCATTATTCTGTGCAGTTTCGCACTTCTCGCTTCGGAGCTGGACTGGAACAACGAAGCGTTGGTGGCGACATTTGGCAAGGCCTCTCGGGGCGAATCAAGGACGAGCTCGCCGCTCGGATCTACCAGCTCCTTGGATGACCTAATCCATTGGCCACCGGTTGGATATTCGCTTCGCCGAAAGGCAACAGGAGCTCCGCCTACGACGGGAACCGTCCGTCCACGCCGTTTCCCCCCGTTTGGGCTCCCACGTTCCAGCGGCCCACCTCTTCCTCCTCCGATGTCTCTGAAGAAGAACCTATGCACTCGAGAGAGCCCACCTGTCCCAGGGGGAACGTTCACAGCGTCGCCAGAAGCACTGTGTTTCTATTGTGGCGTTTCTGGCCATTTCCCATTGGGACTGTCCGGGCGCCCGGGGAAACTTCCCGCACCTAGGGCTCGTAGGAGAAGCAACCCTAGGTTCAGAACGGCCTCTCCCCGTCTGACCATGCCCGTATACATTTGGTGCTCTCCGGACAGCACCTTTCAGGCCACCGCCTTTATTGATTCTGGATCGGCAGGAAATTTCATAAGCCCATGAACTTGTGGACCAGGTTTCGTCCCCCGGGTGACTCCGTTGCAGAAACCCATATTTGTGTCTTGGGTCAGTGGCGAATGCCTTAAGGATCCATCCGTTTCCGTACGGCTCCCCTCTTCCTGCAGATTGGGGCCCTTCACAAGGAAACGTTGCCACTTCTAGTCCTGCCTCGGTCCTCCTCTGAAATTCTTCTGGGCCTTCCTTGGCTGCAGGACCATAATCCGACATTGGATTGGAGCACAGTAAGTCATGCGTGGGGTTCCGCGTGTCACTCACGTTGCCTGTCTGTACCTCAACTCGCTCCTCAGGTCGCTTCCCTGAAGTCTGCCAAGCCTCCTTCAGTCTACCTACCCATATTGGGACTTTGCAGATGTTTTTTCGGAGAGGCAGGCCGAAACTCTCCCTCCTAAACCGGCCTTAACGACTGTCCCCATTGACCTCAACCGGGGCTGTACTCCTCCCAGAGGCCGGGTTTATCCACTCTCCGTCCCGAGACTAAGGCGATGTCTGAATACATCAAGGAGAACCCCGCAAAGGGTTTTTTTCCGTAAGTCCTCGTCTCCGGCGGAGCCGCTTCTTCTTCGTGGAGAAAAAAGATGGGTCCTCAGGCCCTGCATCGACTATCGGGGCTTAAAAAAAATTCACCATAAAGAATCGCTACCCTCTGCCCTTGATATCGGAACTCTTCGACCGCCTGCGTGGCGCGAAAAAAATTCTCCAAGCTGGATCTTCGCGGTGCTTAAAATTTGATCCGTATTGGGAGAAGGCGACGAGTGGAAAACAGCTTTTAAAATACGCGGGATGGCCACTTCGAGTATCGGGTTTTATGCCTTTCGGTCTCTGCAACGCTCCTGCTGTATTCCAAAGCTTCGTCAATGAGATCTTCCGGACCTACTCTACAGCTGTGTTTTTGTCTACTTGGACGATATCCTAAATCTTTTCTCCGGTCTCGTAACTCATCGCCACCACGTTCGCCAGTCCTCAGGCGACTCCGTACCCATCAGCTTTTTGCCAAACCAAAAAGTGTCTCTTTGAAGGGTACCAGCCGCCCTTTTTAGGGTACATTCGCTCTGATAAGGGGCCTCCGGATGGATCCCTAAAAAACTCTCCGCAGGGGTTGCAGTGGCCACAACCGGTGGGCCTTGGCCAATTCAACGTTTCCTAGGATTTTGCCAATTATTATAGACAATTTATCCCACATTTCTCAAACGCTTGTGACTCCTCTGGGGCTCTAACCAAGAAAAACGCCAATCCCAAGTCCTGGCCCCGGAAGCTCAAGAAGCCTTTCAGCCGTCTCAACTCCGCGTTCGTGTCTGCTCCGGGTCTGTCTCGCCCGGACCCGAACCGCCCCTTCATTCTGGAAGTGGATGCCTCCTCGGTGGGTGCCGGTGCTGTACTCCTGCTGGGGTCCTCGGCGGGTAAACTGCATACGTGTAGATTCTTCTCCAAAACTTTCTCTCCGGCCGAGAAGAATTATACCATAGGGGATCGTGAATTACTGGCCATAAAGCTGGCCCTAGAAGATTTGGCGTCACCTGCTGGAGGGGGCTCGTCACCCAAATTGATATTTTCACCGACCATAAAAACCTCCTATATCTATCAGTCGGCACAACGCCTGAATCCCCGCAGCTAGATGGCCCTTTTTCTTCGCCCTTTTTGACTTCTGCTACATTTTTCGGCCACCCGGGGAAGAACGTCAAAGCTGACGCCCTATCTCGCGCCTCTGATACGGTGGGTCTCGACTCTCCTCCACAGCACATTGTCCCTCCTGAACGCCTCGTCACGGCGCCCCGTGGATCTTCAACGTGGGCCCCCTGGGAAGAACGTATGTGCGCCCGGCTTTGCGGCTTAGAATCCTGAAGTGGGGACATTCTTCCCGAACAAGCGGGGCATCCAGGATCCATAAGTCTCTTCACTGGTCTCCCGCTACTACTGGTGGCCCACTCTTGCTAAAGGGACGTCAGGGACTTTGTGCTGGCCTGCTCCTCCTGTGCCCGAAATAAGGTTCCTCGCCTCAAGCCCGCGGGCCTTCTTCAGCCTCTTCCTGTGCCGGAAAAAACCCTGGACCCATGTCGCCATGGACTTTGTCACAGATCTTCCACCTTCATCTGGGAACACGGTCATATGGGTGATGACCGATCGCTTCTCGAAAATGGCTCACTTTTTTCCCACTGCCTGGGTTACCCTCGCCCCCCAGCTGGCCCAACATTTTTCCAACATATTTCCGCCTTGCACGGCTCCCGTTGCATGTTTCTCCGACAGAGGATCCGTTTGTCGCTATTTTGGCGGCCCCTGTGCTGTCAGTTCAGATTCGTTGGATTTTTCATCTGCATACCACCCTCAAACAAAAGGCAGTAAACGGGTTAAACCTGTGTTGGGCAAACCACTTGCGGCAAATTGTGTCCGCTCGTCAGGATAACTGGTCCATCTTCTTCCCTGGCAGAATTTTCTTATCTTGGGTTACATCCCGCCCCCTCTCCCTCTACTCCCTCGTCTCTTGTCCCTCCGGGATGCCCAAGTAAGGGACATCAAGGCTTTTCTGGCAGCTCACACGACAGGCCTGGCTCCGAGCTTCTGCCCGCACCAAGCGTCAGGCTGACAGGTACCGTAGGCCCCCGCCCCTATTTGAGCCAGGCGATAAGGTTTGGTTATCTGCTAAGTACGTCCGTTTTAAGGTGCCCAGTTACAAGTTGGGCCCCAAATAAACCCGGGCCTTTTGTTTGGGGCTCCAGCAGTTGAACCCCCTTTTCCTATAAGCTTCGCCTGCCCCCGACTCTACGTACCCGAACGCGTTTCACGTTTTCCCTCCTCAAGCCGTGTGGTGCGAACCGCTACTCCCGCAGACCTGTCTCGCCTTCTCCTGTGCTAGCACTGATAACATCTTTGAGGTCAAGGAGGTGCTGGCGGAGAAGACAGTGAGGGGGAAGCAGTTCTATCTCATCGACTGGAAGGGCTTCGGCCCGGAGGAGCGTTCATGGGAACCTGAGACCAATTTGTCCCCTGATCTCCTCGCTAAATTTCTAAGGAAGAGGGGGAGAGCTAAGGGGGGGGGGTACTGTCACGGCGCCGCAGCTCGCCGCGGCCGTCCCCCGGTGCGCACGGGGTCCGGCACGGGGCTGCGGTCGCCCGCAAACCGTGGTCCTTCTGCCCTAGGGCTGGAAACCCCGTACTTACCAGTCCCCGCTCCTGTCCCAGCTCTGACAGCCGCCGCCGCATAATCCCTGCTTAAGGCGCGTGCGCGACGGCTGGTCCGGATTTTTTAAAGGGGCCCGCGCGCCTTTTAAATTTGGGTTTAATTGGCGGCCGCTGGTCCTATATATGGTAAACATTCCTAGCACTCCGCTGCCAGTCTGTTGGTGTGTTTTGGAGCGTTAGAGTGTGTTGAGTTCATCTTGATTTCCCGTTGTACCATCCGCCTGCTTACGTTTCCTGACCTTGCCTGATTGCCGCCTGCCCTGACCGTCTGCCTTTCCTCTGACCCCACGGAACCTCTGCCGCCTGCCCTGACCTTCTGCCTGCCCCGACTACGCCCCCGGATTACGATTTTGCACCACGCTGTACCCCGGCCGCCATCGCAAGCAAGTCACGTCAGGGGTAAAAGACCTGGTAGCCTCACGCCGCAGGGAAGACCATCCCCTTTGCGGCGGGCTCTGGTGGAAAACCGGGGGCTACTTAGACTCCCCTTCCCTGGCGTGGCTTAGCTATCATCGCTTGCGTTGGCCCAGCGGATCCACTCCTCCGTTACAAGACCACTCTCTATCAGTGCTATATGCTGGTCTTCGTAGGGGTTCAGAGGACGAGGGGCCTTGCAGGATTTTTGGTAAGTGGGAGAAGGTCTACCCTAACCAGGAGATCTCTTCTACAATTCTCCAGGGATGGCTGAAGATCCATAAATATATAGTTAAAGGGGTTGTCTCGCTACAATGATTGGGTTTTAATTTAAAGATCTTTAAAAAACAAGCAGCTTTGCAATATATGTTCATTACAAATGTCCTACTGATTTTGAGCTAGCCCTGTTAGTATTACTACATCAGCTTCTCAAATCTCTATAGTAGCCGACCTGTTGATCCTTATCTTACTGGCTGTCAGGTCTGAATGACTCATCACCTTTGAAGACAGGTTGGAGCAGAGAGCCAGGGAGGACTCTGGTGTCTGTGTCCATGCAGCCTGGATTAACCCTGTGTGTGCCTGCTTCCTCCTGCTCTCTACACAGATAGATGTGACAGCAGTGACCCTGTCTGTTACTATAATCATGATGTGTCTTTGGAACTGTGACTATACTAATACTGTACAGATCAGGCATGTGAATACTTTATGCTCTCCTGTATTAGGGACACATCCTGAGTATAGTAACACTTCCCTTGTTGTTGCTGGAGATGTGGAGACTTGTAAGCTAAGCAGGGGATATAGGAACACATGCATCCTCTCTGCTCTATTAGCACACCACTTCACATTCCTCTCTACACTCATAGGTCAGCCCTCTCCTGTAACAGACCTAGGCAGGCACACACAGGGTGAACTCTGAGAGCAACCCCCTCCCCCCCCCCCTGTATAGAAGTTACGTAGCTGCCTGTGTGCTGATGGGAGGGGGGGGAGAGGGAGCAGAAGAGACAGACCAAGAAGCACGCCCCTCAGTTCAACTTACCAGGGACACTGACAGGCTGAAAGCTGGTAATGAGACAACTCCTTTAATGAGAAGTGGAGGGACACATTCTTTAGAATTGCCCATTCCGCAATTTATGGCTTTAATATCCCCCCCATCCAGCTTGTCCAGACCGTTTGACATCCTGTCCTAAGTGTGGCACCCCCCGCACGGATTTTGTCCATAGTATATTGACCTGTGTGGAATCCATGAAGTTCTGGGAGACAGTCATACAAACTCTGAATCTTAAGTTTCGGTGTCATCTAACTTTAGAGCCAACACAGCTCCTGTTCCATAATTTACCACAACATTTTAGGAACCACCCAATTCTGCACATATTTTTATTAGCGGCTAAAAGAAGCCTCCTGGCCAAATGGCTGGAACCAACTGTCCCTACATTGCAGGAAGTGATCCAGGTGGTAAAACATCATCTCGAAATGGACAGAATCGACATTATCAGGACTAAGAAAAACCCAATGCTCTAAATTTTTCAAGAAATGGCAGGAGTTCATAGGTAACTTTTACACCCCCCAGGAGATCAAGGAGATCATGCAGCCTTTTGTCTACACCTCCTGGTATCTCCTCTCGACTAGCAGGCACTCTGGGGGCTTTGGATGTCTGTATCCCATAACATGGGAGCTTTACCTCAGCCATATCCTGACACCATGCCCTGGATACTCCCTTGGTGACTGTGCGTCAGAGTTGGGGGTGAATTTGTCCTCTATCTATTTCTCTCCCTCGGGCTTTAGGGGGCGAGGGCCGTGTGGCGATCTCGCAGCATTGTATCAGCACAGGATTTGTTTTCACTTTTTATCCCAGACCTTACTTGATTATATAGGTGTATGTGATTATGTCTCTTATACATAACTGCGTATGGGTACCACTGTTCTGTGTTGTTTTGGGTTTTTTGGGGGGTTTTTTGTTGTTTTTTTTTGGGGGGGGTTACTTTTTTATTATTTTTTGTTTTCTTTCTTTAGTGAAGATGGAGAATTCGTTGCTTCATTCTTATTATTATGATACCAAAAAGTATGTTCATTAGTGCTATTTTGTACTTTCATGCTTATACTTTTCTTATCTGTAGTAATGATGCCTTTATATTATTTCTTTGTGTGTCGAGTAGTATCTCATCTAATGTACAGTTATTATATGTTTTTGTTATTGTAAAATGTAATAAAAATTATGTTTAAAAAAAAAAAAAAAGAATTCTTCAGTTTAGAAAAAGATGGCCGAGGGGTGACTTAATAAATATCTATAACAAAGTGACCTCATCTAATTCCAGAGGATGGAAGGGTCCAGGCAGGATAATCTACCTATTCTGGATGCTAGGACAACCTGGAACCAGCACATTCAAGTAATTGTCTCCATATAAGAGCTTGTCTGACCACTGCAGCGTCATGATGTATATTCCTGCACTGCCTGCAATGAACATCTGCCGGAGCTCATCTCAAGATAATAAGTTCTGCATCACAAATTCCCAGGAATGGCATCAATAATATGTCCTGACAATGAGCTTTTACCCAAAAATGTATGTAAAACTTCCGGTTAGACTGATTTTAAGACATGAGTCTGATATGTGGGTATGGAGGGAAGGATTCTCTGATGGAATATGTATTTTTGGAAAGTGACGTTATCTGATGTTCATAGTTACACAGTAAATAAGGTTGGAAAAAGACAATGGTCCCCCGAGTCCAAACCATTCTTGGCTGAAAAATGGTGACTCATATAGGGAACCAATAAGATGTCCAATGGACTGTATCCATCATTTTGGTACCACACGTCCTGAATGGAATCCAACCTATTCTTGGTTCAAAGATGGTGACTCCACTGAGTTCAAAGACACATGTCCACTGAGTGCAAACTATTCTTGGGTGAAAGATGGTGACTCCACTGAGTTCAAAGACACAGGTCCACCGAGTGCAAACTATTCTTGGGTGAAAGATGGTGACTCCACCAAGTCCAAATTCACAGGTCCACCAAGTACAATCAATTTTTGGTTGAAAGATGGTGACTCCACCAAGTCCAACCTATTCTTGGTTAAAAGATGGTGACTCCACCGAGTCCAAAGACACAGGTCCACCAAGGTCAATCGATTCTTGGTTGAAAGATGGTGACTTCACTGAGTCCAAAGACACAGCTCCACCAAGTTCAATCGATTTTTGGTTGAAAGATGGTGACTCCATCAGGTCCAACCTATTCTTGGTTAAAAGATGGTGACTCCACCAGGTCCAACCGATTCTTGGTTTAAAGATGGTGACTCCACCGAGTCCAAAGACACAAGTCCACCGAGTTCAGTCAATTCTTGGCTGAAAAATGGCGACTTGTAAAGGGAACCAATAAGATGTCCACTTGACTATGTCAATTATTTTGGTGAACCCATTACTGAACAGCCTATTAGGACCCTCTATGTTAATACGGGGGGCCTTACATTTTAAACCATATTAATTAGCTGGAGGACCCAACACATCAGTCAGCCTGTTGATTTCACTGGACATCGTTTTCATTTCCCCAGTGGTGGAACTGCAGAGGGATCAAACACTTTTTTCCAAGTTTCCATGTAGATTACAGTTGATCAGAAATGGGCCCAGCAATAAGATAAACTTGTGATCAGCTTATATTTTGGGGAGATCCTGCTAACAAAAAAAATAGCAAAAAGCATGCAAATTCTTTAAAGCTACTACCAAAATATTTCAAATGAACTTAATTGGATGTTTCTGCATCCAGTGTGGACTTTAGTAATCAAACAACTTCTGAACTAAGAATGAGGACAAGGCTCTCCTGTTCGGGATAGTTAAAGGGTGTTCTCACCATGCTGTTTCACAAAGCCTTCTCTTCACAGCCAGCTTCAGGCTCCTACTTTTTATCAGCTGACATTCTACAGCATCAGGCGTCAAAATTTTTCTGTGGGCCAGGCTCGGACTGACCTACAGGGAAATAGAAGAAACCCCAGTGGGCCCCTGAGAGTTGCATACTTGGAGTTATTTTTTAACTGCATATACATCCTCAGAAGAGGCAAAAAAGCAGAGAAAGAGAGGAAAAAAGTTGGATACAGAGTATAGGAGGCAGGTACAGTCATTTACAGTAGCTGTAAGGTGGGGCCCTAAAATATACTCCACCTGTGGGCCATAGGCACCCAATTCTGACACTGCTGTGGGCAGTTCTACAGCTTCAGGCTCCAACTTCCTGTTCAGGCTGTGGGGGTTCTATAGCAGTGACTGACATTTCAGCTCTGCTATTCTTAGTTAAGCCTGTTAGAGGGACATTGGTGATGGAGTGGTCTAAATAGCAAGGCACAAGGCAAAAGAGCTGTAAATGGTCAAATTTGTCAGTAAGAAACATAAATAAGCCCCTGTGCTGCTGATAAGACACAGCAGGGAGACTTGTCACCATCCCAGCCACTGCTGGAGCATAGAGAAGTGGTAGGTTACCTGGAGAAGCATATGTACACAAGCGGGAGACAAGAAATGCTCAAACTCTGAAAGCAATCAAAACCAGAACAGCAACATACTTGGTAAAAGTGATTATTTATATTTGCCTACTCGTTTAAAGCTAACCAATGAAATTGTTATACCCCTTTCAGGGTCCCATGGATCACATTTTTATGGAATAGCCAATGAATATAATAAAAATGGAATTTTCTTAAAAAACACTCCAAAGAATTCTTTCCTTTTGTGAAAAAAATGTGGCGTCTGATAGAAATATGTAAAGAGTTTCCATTAGTGAGGGTTTTGGAGCTAGCAACCCCACCAATCACTAGGGGGAAGGCTTTCATAGCCTTCTCCACCCCTACAAACTTCATTGTAGCCACGGTATACAAGAACTTTACATTCCCAACTAGTCTATGGGACGCCTCCAAGATCCACCAAGTATGAGCAGAAATACTAAACACCGAAGGAGAGTAGAAAACCTGCAGAAGAAAGAACCCATTCTCTCTAGCACCACTATTGGCAGCTACTCTGTAAGTCCACGTCGACCTATTCAAGAGCCTTGAACATAACACATGGTATTCGGTAGAGCACAGAAGTCTTATATTACCCATAAAACGTGAAGGTATTACCTCTTCGAAAGAAGATTTTGGACATGGAATTCCTTGGACAATTGTTCCCCTAAAATGCCATAAATTAATTAGGCTCTAGATCAGGGGTGTCAAACTCGTTTTCTCTGAGGGCTGCTTGAGATCATGGAGAATAGCTGGGGTGCCTAGGTAGGGTTGTCAGAATTTTTGCAAACACCTGTGAGTTGTTCAACATAGCGGTAGGGAGGTGTGCACTGGAGCTCTTATTCCAACATGGAGCCCACACTCTGTGCTGCCGCCTCTGCCAAACTCTCGCTGTGACCACTGGGGAAAGTTGACCGCTGGTCCTTTTGGGTCCGGAATCGCTCTACACTCTTGTGAGCCACATAAAATAAAGTAGTGGGCCTTGAGTTTGATACATGTGCTCTAGGTTGTGATTGGTGATTGGTGCCCCTTCCCTTTAGAATGTGGAACTGAAACCAGAAGGGTAAAGGAGCCTGTTGTTACAGGAGACATTCACTTCCTCCATCTGCTTCATCATCCAAGATCTAGTGGCAATACCTTGCAATCCTGCGGGCAACTCTGTTGACAGGTAGGAGATCGCTCATCCATCTTATGGGCCCAGTTCTAGTAAAGAGCTAACCTCCTATGGGACAACTCTGTAGGAGCAATTAATGGAAATCTAGGGTTTATCAACTCTGATCTTCACCATGAAGACAATGATAGGTAATAGTTGGTAGGCTATCGGTGTACAAAGAGTGGCACAATGAAAGCAACAATGATTTGGTGAGGTAGTTGCAGTAGGTGTCAATATGGAAATCTCATAGTATGGCTGGAACAATCATGCATCACTTCATTGGGTTCAGATGACCAATGGGTTCCCATTTCCATTGCCAGAAAAGAGACCTTCTGCAAACGGAAGGATGTGGGGCAACTAATGTATTTCCATGGGACGCAGTTTTATTACTGTGCCCATTAAGCACCAAGCTACCTCCAACAGTAGGACCCTAGTGGTCTTCAAAAGGTTTTCAAGGGTATGCCCTAAATATCTGATGTGGGTAAAGATTTCCCGACCCCTTGTCCTGCTTCATTGCCACAACAAAGAGTTAAATACATTCCCAACTCTCTCCATTAAATTCCATGGAAGTTTTGAGTGCAGCTGAGCAAGTGTGATTATATTACACTATCCGACTGATAGGACACCCAATGATTATCTTTAAAGGGGTTTTCTTACAAAGCCACATCCAGCTTTAGGCTCATATCTCCTGTTCAGGCTGTGGGTGGTTCTTTAGCAACGATTGCCATATCAGCTCTGCTGTTTATAGCTATTCCTGTTACAGTGTAATGACTGCAGGAGAATTTTAAAATGTAGTACACAAGGCTACAGAGCTTTAAGGGGTGAAAGCTTGACTCACCAGGGTGGACCTGACAGCAGCTTGGATCAATCAGATAAGAGACAGAGGCTAGAAAAGTAGGGAGAGGTGGTTGGTAAGCAGAGAAACTTGTGTACTCTAAGAGGAGATAAAATAGTCCTTATCTCCTGACCTAAGCGAAATAAAACCAGCAATGTATTTGGTAAATGTCTTCATTTACCTTTCCCTACTTGTTAAAAGCTAATCAGTATAGTGAAAAAACTCCCTTTAACCAGTTCCTTACCGGGCCGCTCCCCCCGTCCTGACCAGGCACGTTTTTCTTTTCCATAATTGCACGTAGCTTTGAACTATGTAATTATTTTTTGCCTTTTGTTACGCTACAAATTTTTGTTGCCATTTTTCAGGTTTTATTTTGATGTTAGATTTTTATCATAATATGAGGGGAAAAAGTAAAAAAAAATGTTAAAAAGTCCATTTTATCACATTTTTTAATTTATTCTTAACAACAGAAGTGGCGTTAAAATAAGTGGCGTAAAGTTTTAGGGTCGTCGACCACAGGGCTAAATGTTGCAGTTGGAGCTGTTAAAAGTTTTTTTTTTAATAATATTGTATTTTGTGTGTGTGGTTTTTTTTAAATACTTTATTTTCCATATTGTGCCCCATAAGGTCAGGAAAAGTCCTTTGGGGGGCATTTTTTTTTCTGATATCTCCTTTTTTTTCTGATCCCTGCCTTTAGCAGGAACCCAATGGATACCCCTAGCAGAGGTCCCCAATGAAGCCAAACTGTAATGTGAACCAAGCCCAATAGATGACGCATGTTAATTGGGGAGCCCACCTGTAATATATCCATATCTCCCATCATTGTAATCTCAAGACCCCCACTGATGTGACGAATACGGCGTGAATAAGTAGCATGTCACTTCTCTCCCCGCTCGGCGTATTGTGCGAGCAGGGAGAGGAGACATGATCCATAGTTCTTTATGAGAACTGTGGATTACCGTAATGACTGGGACGTATTTCAGCCCGTAATTCGCGCAGTCCGGCGCGAATTACGGGCTGAAATACGTCCTAGAATAAGCCGTGTGAACATAGCCTTAAAGTCAACAGACAGTCATCCAGCAGGTGCTCATTTCGACAGCACTGCCATCGCAGGTCATAGTAAGAATTACACTGCTGGTTCCTCCAGGATAAGAGGTGCTTTTTTTGTATTTGTTCTCCACTTGGACTAAGGCTGAGTTCACACGGCGGTTTGGTCCCTTCGCTACCGTCCTCCGCGCTATTTTGTCCGGCATGAAAAGCATTTATAGAAAAAGTGACACCAAGGACGTTGATGGCACTTCTGCTCCTATGGATGTAGGGTACCTTTATCAGTTACCCAATGGATACTCGTAGCGGAGGTCCCCAATGAAACCAAACTGTAATGTGAACCAAGCCCAATAGATGACGCATGTTAATTGGGGAGTCCACCTCTAATATATCCACATCTCCCATCATTGTAATCTCAAGACCCCCACTGATGTGACCAGCTGCAGCACAGACCCCAAAGGTGTTTTATCTCTAAATTAACCATCATGTTGCTCTACTGCATTTTTCCTAGGTTGGTAAAGTGCTTGGCTCCGGATCCATTTCTGTCAGGAGTTTAGCAGCTACTATCCGCCCAGTTGCTAAGGAGACCATTATAGGCGCCTGATTTGGGCCTGTACCCAACGTACCTCCAGAATGAATCATCTCGTGTTATATATACATACATATCCGGAGAAGATTGCCGTAATTGAGGTTTTAAAACACGGTACACCTACAGATCTGTAGAGTCTAAGGATGGATTTAGAAGGTTATGATGTCACATCCGCAACCTACGGCACAGGGTATATCACCCCCTTCAGCAGCCCCCAAAATGAATACAGACCACCTTCATAAAAATATAGACCCCAGACAAGGGAGAGACTTTGCTTATGCAGACACCAGACAAGACCTCCCTGCATACAGACCTGAGACATTAACCCCTTTACTGACCTAGACCACCAATGATGCCTAATTACCCTACACCAGTGATCATTATATTCAACTCTCAACTGCCCCAAACTAGATCTCCGTACATTAACCCCTTCACTGCTCTAGACCACCTGAGATGCTTAAATTGAGTCTGCACTGCCTTGCACCAGGAATCCTTACATTAACCCCATCACTACTCTAGACCACCTGAGATGCTTACATAAACATCTGCACTGCCTTACACCAGGAATCCTTACATTAACCCCTTTACTGCACTAGACCACCTGAGATGCTTACATTAACATCTGCACTGCCTTACACCAGGAATCCTTACATTAACCCATTCACTGCTCTAGACCACCTGAGATGCTTACATTAACATCTGCACTGCCTTACACCAGGGATCTGTACATTAACCCCTTCACCGCACTAGACCATCTGAGATGCTTACATTAACGTCTGCACTGCCTTACACCAGGAATCCTTACTTCAACCCCTTCACTGCTCTAGACCACCTGAGATACTTACATTAACATCTGCACTGCCTTACACCAGGAATCCTTACATTAACCCCACTTTCACGCCCTGTGATGTAAATTTACGCTGCTGTGGTTTGAAGGGAGTATGGAGCTTCACTGCTTCATATGTGGTGGGTGCAAAGATACAGCTGCCACCTGCCACTAACAGCAGAGATCAAAGCAGGCTTCGATCCCTGCTGTTTAATCCTTTAGACACCGCTGTAAATGAATGAGGAATGGTGCTGAACATCGTTCCTCAACTTGCCCATTTGATTCTGGGCTGCCAGCCACAATCCATATTACTTTATGTTGGAAGGTATGGGTAAATGATGTAGGTGCACATTGTACTGCCTCCCTGTCAGTCCTGCAGTATAATATGGGATGTAACTCAGGATCAGTACAGGATAAGTAATGTATGTACACAGTGACTGCACCAGCAGAATAGTGAGTGCAGCTCTGGAGTATAATACAGGATGTAACTCAGGATCAGTACAGGATAAGTAATGTAATGTATGTACACAGTGACTGCACCAGCAGAATAGTGAGTGCAGCTCTGGAGGATAATACAGGATGTAACACAGGATCAGTACAGGATAGGTAATGTATGTACACAGTGACTGTACCAGCAGAATAGTGAGTGCAGCTCTGGAGTATAATACAGGATGTAACTCAGGATCAGTACAGGATAAGTAATGTATGTACACAGTGACTGCACCAGCAGAATAGTGAGTGCAGCTCTGGAGGATAATACAGGATGTAACTCAGGGTCAGTGCAGGATAAGTAATGTATGTACACAGTGACTACACCACCAGAATAGTGAGCGCAGCTCTGGAGTATAATACTGCATGTAACTCAGGATCAGTACAGGATAAGTAATGTCTGTACAGTGACTGCACCAGCAGAATAGTGAGTGCAGCTCTGGAGTATAATACAGGATGTAACTCAGGATCAGTACAGGATAAGTAATGTATGTACACAGTGACTGCACCAGCAGAATAGTGAGCGCAGCTCTGGAGTATAATACAGGATGTAACTCAAGATCAGTACAGGATAAGTAATGTCTGTACAGTGACTGCACCAGCAGAATAGTGAGTGCAGCTCTGGAGTATAATACTGCATGTAACTCAGGATCAGTACAGGATAAGTAATGTCTGTACAGTGACTGCACCAGCAGAATAGTGAGTGCAGCTCTGGAGTATAATACAGGATGTAACTCAGGATCAGTACAGGATAAGTAATGTAATGAGCGCAGCTCTGGAGTATAGTACTACACTATACATATATGCTGATTAGTGGTTGGCTAGTGATGTTTATCACAGTAGATATGGCATTGTGACTGATCACAATGTTACAGGGTGAGTTTCTTGCTGCATTAAAGTTGAACGTTGATTTACACAGTTTTCTACTTTCTTGGTTAAATAAAGCACTATAAGAAAATCCACATGATGATGAGATGGTTAAGAAGTCAAAGTCATTTCATATTCTCCAGCACTTAATATAGCAAAACATTACACAATGTCTAAGAAAACGCTGAAACAGGTCAGTTCGGGCCCTTAGGAGCACGACCAGCAAAGAAACATCATGGCGACATGCAAATCCTTTTCTTCTCGTGGTATATGGGGCCCTCCATCCTACACTGGGCAGGGTCCTATCTGCTGCTGCTGGAATATACACTGCTCACCTAGTCTGCATGGGAGGAATAATTCTGAGAGACAAATTCAGGTCAGGATTGTCATCTCACCAGGACCCTGAGTATTGCTGAGCTAGGAGTCAGTCAGCAACAATCTGGATCTATTTTAGTACAGAGGTAGCAGAGCTGGATGTGTCCTTTTACTTCTCGGTTTTGCAAAGCTTCTGCATAGTGATTAGTCTCCTGCAACAAATGCCCGTAATGACCCACAAAACAGCGACCCACCGCTATCTCTGTGCTTAGACTTCACTGGAATGTGGCGGTCACCTTATCTAGTGGAGAAAGAAATCATTTTGTTTTTAAGTTATGCAGGCACAGCTAGTGCTGCCTCCTCACCAATGAAACTGCACAGATAATACTGCCTTCAAAGTCTGTAATTACAGATTATACTACATGCTTCTTACTCCACCTACTGTATTTATAACATGTATTGTGTTCCTGCTTCTAAGCACATATAGTACTGCCTCTCTGTCTCTCCCTGTATATGATGTAGGTACAGATAGTACTGCCTCCCTGTCTCTCCCTGTATATGATGTAGGTACAGATAGTACTGCCTCCCTGTCTCTCCCTTTATATGATGTAGGTACAGATAGTACTGCCTCCCTGTCTCTCCCTTTATATGATGTAGGTACAGATAGTACTGCCTCCCTGTCTCTCCCTGTATATGATGTAGGTACAGATAGTACTGCCTCTCTGTCTCTCCCTGTATATAATGTAGGTACAGATAGTACTGCCTCCCTGTCTCTCTGAATGATGTAGGTACAGATTAGTACTGTCCTCTCCTGTCTCTCCCTGTAACTGATGTAGGTACAGATAGTACTGTCTCCCTGTCTCTCCCTGTGAATGATGTAGGTACAGATAGTACTGCCTCCCTGTCCCTCCCTGTAAATGATGTAGGTACAGATAGTACTGCCTCAATGTCTCTCCCTGTAAATGATGTAGGTACAGATAGTACTGCCTCCCTATCTCTCCTGTAAATGATGTAGGTACAGAGAGTACTGCCTCCCTCTCTCACTGTAAATGATGTAGGATAGTACTGCCTCCCTGTCTCTCCCTGTAAATGATGTAGGTACAGATAGTACTGCCTCCCTGTCTCTCCTGAAAATGATGTAGGTACAGATAGTAATGCCTCTCTGTCTCTCCCTGTAAATGATGTAGGTACAGATAGTACTGCCTCCCTGTCTCTCCTGTAAATGATGTAGGTACAGTAGTAAATGCCTCCCTGTCTCCCCTGTAAATGATTAGGACAGATTACTGCCCCCCGTCTCTCCCCGAAAGATGTAGTAAGTAGTCGCCTCCCTTTCTCCCCTGTAAATGTGTAGGTACAGATAGTATGCCTCCCTTTCTCCCTGTAAATGATGTAGGTACGAATACTGTTTTTCCCCCTTT
>JAODAL010047627.1:0-29729 GCA_025379985.1 Phyllomedusa bahiana | reverse complement strand
TTAAAAGAGATTTTTGGTATGAGGTTTGTTAGGGTAAACGGAATCTTGGTTGATTGGGAGGGATTCGGTCCGGAGGAGAGATCTTGGGAGCCTGAGGAGAACATCCTGGACCGCGGTCTCGTGTTGACCTTCCTCCGAACCAGAAGAAGGAGGGGGCCTAGGGGGGGGGGGTACTGTCACGGGTGGTCCCGCAGCCCCTCGCCCGGGCTGCGGGCGCACTCGTGTTGTCACCCGCCGGGTCCCCGCTGCCCCTGCCGGGCCCGCGGGTCGGGTCCCGGCTTCCCCCTTACCTTCCGGCGCTCCTGAGTCCTCTCGTCCTCCTGGCAGGCCGGCGTCCCGGCCCCCCGCCCTTGGGCGCGCGCGCGCCGGCTCTCGAGGATTTAAAGGGCCAGTACGCCCATTAATTGGTTTAAGATTGGCAGGTGACCCTATTTAACCCTCTTCCTTCCGGTTCACCTTTCCCGGGAATCTTTAGTGCCGTACAGCCTATAGAGAAAGTTCTAGTGCCTCTTGTCTGTCTACCGTGTACCGAACTCTACGCTCCTGTTTCCTGACCACGAACCATTGCCGCCTGTCCTGACCTCCTGCCTGTCCCTGACTCCGCCTACGCCTCACGATTTCTGTACCACCACTGCTTGGCTGCCACCGAAAAGCAAGTCACGCCAGTGGGACGACCTGGTATTCTCCGCCGCAGCAAGTCCATCCCGCTTTGCGGCGGGCTCTGGTGAAAACCGGGCTCTACTTAGATTCCGTCCCCTGGTACGGCTTACACCATCGCTTGCGGTGGTCCAGCGGATCCACTACCTGCATTCGTTACAATATCAGTGCTCTGAGCTCATAGAAGACTGTCTAGACTGAATGCAGGGCTGTGGTATGTAAACATACAGCTCTTACAAAAAGACTGCTTTAGGGAGAAGGGAACGACACAGTGACATGTGGACTCAGACAGAGAGGGGGGAGATGTGCTATCGCCTTCCACTGATCTCAAACAAACACACTGACTCAGCAGCGAGCATGAACAGTGAAGGGGGGGAATGATGCCATCCCCCTACAGTTAAGAAACACCCAGCTGGGAGGGGAAGAAACACTCCTGGATTTTAGGAACTGAGAAACTGAAAGTACAAGGAAACACACAAACCAATGAAGCGATACATTCCCTTTAAGTATTTAGACCCTTTGCTCTGTATTGAGTAGAAGCACCCTTTTGAGCAACTACAGCCATGAGTCTTCTTGGGAATGATGCAACAAGTTTTTCACACCTGGATTTGGGGATCCTCTGCCATTCTTCCTTGCACATCCTCTCCAGTTCCCTCAGCCATTTTTAAGTCTCTCCAGAGATGCTCAATTGGGTTTAGGTCAGGGCTCTGGCTGGGTCAGTCAAGAATGGTCACAGAGTTGTTCTGAAGCCACTGCTTTGTTATTTTAGCTGTGTGCTTAGGGTCATTGTCTTGTTGGAAGATGAACCTTTGTCCCAGTCTGAGGTCCAGAGCACTCTACAAGAGGTTTTCATTCAGGATATCTTTGTATCGGCCCATTCTTCTTTTCCCTTTTAAATTTCAAAACCAAATCGTCCTGTCCCTGCAGCTGAAAAATCACCATGTTTCACTGTTGGGATTGTATTGAGCAGGTGATGAGCAGTCCCTGGTTTTCTCCACACATATTGCTTAGAATTAACACCAAAAAGTTCAATATACATCTCATCAGACCAGAGAATCTTATTTCTCATAGTCTGGGAGTCCTTCACGTGTTTTTTTGAAAACTGTATGCGGCCTTTCATATGTCTTGCATTGAGGAGAGGCTTCCGTCGGCAGACCTCATGATTTACATGTCCTCTGACATGCACTGTGAGCTGTGAGGTCAAATATAGACAGGTGTGTGCCTTTCCTGATCAAGTCCAATCAGTTTTTGTTTTAAAAAACAACTGGACTCCAATGAAGGAGCAGGAGCATCTCAAGGAGGTTTAGAAGGAAATGGACAGCATGTGAGTTAAATATGTGTGTCACAGCAAAGGGTCTGAATACTTATGACCATGTGATATTTCAGTTTTTCTTGTTTAATAAATTTTCAAAAATATTTACATGTCTGATTTTTTTTTTCTTTCAAGATGGTTTGCAGGGTGTACATTAATGAGAAAGAAAATTAACTTTTTTGTTCTTACCAAATGGCTGCGATGTAACACAGAGTGAAAAATGTAAAGGGGTCTGAATACTTTCGTACCCACTGTAAATGAACTGTAGTACACCAAAACTAGGCACATTATATGCCAGGCACGGCATATTTGATATGCGTCTAAATTAGGTGCATCAAATAAGCTAGCAATGATATGCTATGTGCCTACATTTTGCTATGCACCTAGATTAGACGCATCAACTATACTATGCAAAGTATACCAGACGCCAGATTTTTGAAAGGTTCATTCATTCAGGTGCACTATACACTCATTAAATGCGCCTTAAAACTGCGTGGCTGCGCCTCATTTTTGACTTGTAGCCCTATATGCTTTTTCTTTAATTTCCAGTCCTCAAGTATCCCAAACAAGTCTTAAACTAAGGGTATTCCAGATAGTAAGTATTATCCCATAACACATACAGTAGCCAAGAGGCCTCCTTCTACCACATGAAAATTCGACCACATGATTATTTTTCTAATGCACAACACATAAAGTGATGTCATTGCATAGAAATTATACACTTGGCAACACAGTAAAGGGATATTCATGTTCATAAATAAACCAGGGTAATCCCAAAAACGTGTAAATGCAAAAAGATATTTCCCCAAAGTAACACTTGGGGCGTATGTATGAACCCTGGCGCTGACAGGTCGTTCTAAACTTTTTTAAATGGGGTTTTTCATTACAGGTTTTTGTGGTCATTTTAAGTTTTTATTTTTTCTTACGGGTTTTTAATTTCCGGGGTGGTCCCCTCCTCCCCAGGAAAGTTTTTCCCTCATTGAAGAGTGGGACTTCTTTAATTCTGTGTGAGCAGTGGAAGGGAGGGGGATGTCACAGTTTATGCAGATTTTCCTGCAGTGGGTCATTTACCCCAGGGCTGAAGAGCTGCACCTCCCCCGGGGTAAAACAAGCCCCTTGAAAACCCAGAACACCCTGCATTGGAGAAAGGGGTTTTTTAACTTAAGCCTAAAACTGATAAAGCAAATGAAAGGGAAATGAAATTGCCCCCCCCCTTACCCCCTGCCTGTTTAAAAAGAGTGGGGGGGTCGTGCATTTCTCCCCATTTGTTTCATTAGTTAGGCTGTATGGATAACTGCTTTAAAACCAATACAGGGGGGTTCTGATTACAAGGAGCTTTTTGGGGGGAAAGGGTGACAGCTCGCAAGCATGAGAATTGAGCAGTGCAGGGGGGTCTGCAGAGCTTGTATATTTCTAGGGGTGTAAAAAGGCCCTGTGTTTTATGGGTGGGAAGAGTGAATCTAGCCCCTAAAAGACTCAAAAATTTGCCCAGATTTTTCACATAAAGCTTCACTGGTAGATAGCAGAGAGAGGAGTCATCCCACCCCTTTTATTCCCAAAGCTGGGGTTTTGCGGGTAAAAGGTCAATGAGAACACAGACACAGGCTCACCCAATTTACACTTTCTTTTTTACACAGCTATCAGGGAAGAGAGGGCAGGAAACCCAATCACAGCACGGGGGTTTGGGGCCCCATCAAGGGGGGGGTGCCCGAGCGTGCTAAATTTTAAATTACAGACACCCCAATCCCCGGGAAAAGGGGGAGGGGGAGGGGGACCCCTTTTTTGAGACTTGTCTAGACAAAAAAGATTAGCTCTTTAGTGCTAAAACTTTTTTGGATTTAGGTAATGCAAAACAAGCAAAAGGGGCTTATTTTTACTGCCCCATCATTAAGGTTTAACTTGTATAAAGGGAAAAACCCTTTTTGGGTTTACTGTAGAATGCCCCCAAAAATGTTTAAAACCGTTTTTTTGCGGGGTCAAAATATGGGCAGACCCCCCTTTAACTTGGTATGGCTTTTTTTAAACTTTTCCCGCACCTATTTTTGGGTTCAAAGAATCTTTAAATGTGTCTACTTTTAAGAATGGGGGTCCCGACCCCCCCGGGAATCCCCCTTTAATCTTTGGGAATTTAAAAAGGGTTTTGGTGCATTACAAAGGGACTTATCGCCCAAAAAATTTGGATTTGCCCCTGTTCATAAATTTTTTTTGGCCCAAAGTACCCCAAAAAAACCGGTGGGGCCCCATTCGTATTTGTCACCCTTGGGTTTAAAAGGATATTCTGCTTACATGATTTATGTATTGATGTCCTTATAAAGTGATAATACACAAAGTAATGTCACATCTTGGAGGCAATACATACAGTGGAGTCACAGCAAATGTATAAATCCCTCAAAGAAGTTACAGAATATTTTAATCCCCACGGTAATTTTGAAATTAGGTTTGAGCGAATTTTTTAAAAAAAATTCCCAATTTTGGGCCCGTTTCCCCCGAAAAATTTTTTCCCCCAAAAATTTAGTTTTGTCCTGAATATTTTCGCAAAGGGAATGCGTTCTGGAGGGCAGAGAGCCGGGGCGTGGTGTTGTGAACCTTGTGCCATGCGGGAAAAGGAGCATGGTTTTGGTATTGAAACCCAAAGCTGTGTTTTAGTATGGGCACGCAGATGACAGGCGCCGCTCTTAGAAACAATTCACACTTTACTTATTGGGGAGTTACGGGGGAAAAACTAACCCAAGGGAACTGAAAATTTTTGGGAACGCCTGACCCCGGGTTTAAAAGTCGCGGCAGTACAAAGAACCAAGCTGGGGCCCAAAATCCCCCCTATGGCATCAAAGAAACGCACTCCTTTTTACCCCCGTCACCAGATGTTTCCCCGATTTTTGACAGAATTGTTCGGTTAAACACTGCACATGTAGAGCCTCCCCCCCCCCCCCCCTCCTGAAAAAAGGGGGAGGGGTTGTCAAACAGTCATTTTTTCAATAACTTATTGTCTAAAAAAAAAAACCCTTGAAATACAGCATGTGGTTTTTGTCATGCAACCAAAATTCCATTCCAAGCGGTTATTATTGTGCGGGTAGTGTTCCCCTGTGCCCAAAAAGTTTTCTTTTTTTAATTATAAGGTGAAACTTTTGAATTACAGCTTGGGGTATTTGTCATTAACGTTCACCCCATATTTTTAAAAAAACGGTTTGTTTTATTGTAAAATTTTGATCAAAACAGTAGTCAGGGCACAGGTGGAGGGGCCTTCACTGGGGGGGCCCTAGTGGCACCCAAAAGTTCCTTTAAGCGGAAAAAGGTTTGGAACCCCAGTAAAAAGGACATCGCAAACAGGGGTCACTACTAGTGGGAAAGAGGCGGGTTATGTTGACTATCGTTATCGTTTCGATGTCGATATCGGAAGTTACCCCAGACGTTTTTTGGGTAGTCGTAATAGTGGGTTTAGCGATTTTTTTTTTTACAAAATTGAAAACGGCAAGGTTTTTAGGGTGATCGAAATTTCCAGATCATGCGATAATTTAGGTTTTAAAAAACTGTGCTCTTTTTTAAGATCGCGCCCTTTTTTGGTGTTTTCCCGTAACTTTGGCGGCCCGGGGAAAAACAGATTTCAGAATTTGGCCGGGGGGGAGATGTGTGTGCGACGTCAGACTGGGATGTGTTGGGTTTCGGAAATTTGGGTGGGAAAAAAAACACATGGGCCTCGTTTTACATTTGAAAAGATTTCCTGTTTCCGCCTCAGTGTCTTTTCAGGTCTCATGGGGTAGGAAATTTCGCTCTGCCTGTGGCCAAACAGCCCCAGCGAAATTTTGTCTATTTTTTCACAGAGAAAATTCTACTTTTTAGCTGTGATCCTTTTCCCTTTTTGTTTAGATTAGAGATTTGAAAAATTTTATGTGGGTTTGCTAGAGAATTTTTAAAAAAGCATCTTCCGCTGTAAAATTTTCCCGGGGGGGGGGCCCCCCCGGGGGGGGAAAACAGACAAGCTCTATCTATAAAGAACCTGGAAAAAAGTTCACCAAAACCCTTTGTGTAGACATTGTAGGGGAAATTTCTTTATTATTTTTTAGTTTGCTATTGAAATATTTCCCGGATATTGGGGAGCATGAACTTATATTGGATAAAACATCATTTCTAGTAAAATGCAGGTTTCTTTGTTAGCTGCAAAACTCCCCTTTTATTATAGTATACATTTCAGATAGGTTTCATTTTTTAATTTTTTCCCCCTTTCACCTGTGACTGTTGATATAATTCCCCCTTGAGTTAAAATTTCAATCAGCGATCTTGGGAGTCAGCACAGGGGTTTTTTGTTGCAAAAATACCCTGTATCGTTTCGAAAACATCACAGTTACGGGGTTTTTTTTACTTTTGCGCACCAGCATTTTTAAAATTTATTTCCGCATCTTCGTAAAAAATTTTAAAACGCCCTTTTTATATTCACCACAGGTGAATTGAAAGGTGCAAAAAAAAATGTTTATTTATCCCAAAACATAACATTACGTGGGGTTTTTTTACTTTTGCCAAAACCCAGCATTGTTCATTGACGCCCGCATCTAAAGTAAAACTTAAAACAGCCCAAATTTTATATTTTTACCACAGGTTAATTGAAAGGTTTCAAAAAAAAATCGTTTATTATACCAAAAACATAACAGTTACGGGTTTTTTACTTTTGACCCCCCGCATTGTTCATTGACGCCACCCTTACATAAATCTTAAAACAGCAATTTTTTTATTTTTACCACGGTGAAATTTTTAAAGGGGGCAAAAAAAAACGTTAAATTTTACCAAAAACATAACAGGTTAAAGTTTTTTTTTTGACTTTTGTGCAACCCCGCAATTTTTCCCTTGACGCAGTCTAAAGTAAATCTTAAAACAGCAATTCTATATTCACCACAGGTGAATTGAAAGGTGCAAAAAATACCGTTTATTATATCAAAACATAAACAGTTACGTGTTTTTTGACTTTTGCGCACCCAGCATGTTCATTGACGCAGCATCTACGTAAATCTTAAAACAGCAATTCTATATTCACCACAGGTGAATTGAAAGGTGCAAAAAATACGTTTATTATATCAAAACATAACAGTTACGTGTTTTTGACTTTTGCACACCCAGCATTGTTCATTGAGCAGCATCTACGTAAATCTTAAAACAGCAATTCTATATTCACCACAGGTGAATTGAAAGGTGCAAAAAATATCGTTTATTATACAAAACATAAAAGTAACGTGTTTTTATACTTTTGCGAACCCACCACTGTTCATTTACGCAGCATCTACGTAAATCTTAAACAGCAAATCTATATTCACCACAGGTGAATTGAAAGGTGCAAAAATAAAGTTTATTATATAAAAAACATAACAGTTACGTGTTTTTTGACTTTTGCACACCCAGCATGTTCATTGACGCAGCATCTACGTAAATCTTAAAACAGCAATTCTATATTCACCACAGGTGAATTGAAAGGTGCAAAAAAATACCGGTTATTATACCAAAACAAAACAGTAGTGTTTTTTGACTTTTGCCCAGTCCAGATTTGTTGATAGAACCTTGCAGTTAAATTTGAATCAGCAATTTTGTTTTGATTAGAGGGATTTGAAAATAGCTGTGATTTGCCGTCTTTTAAGATTTCAAAACTATTCCTCCTTCTCAAATTTTTATATTTCTGAACATGGAGCGAAATGCAGGTGGTAAGCGAGCAAAGAGGGGGGTAGCACATGGAGGTAGAGGTACGAGAGAAGGTGCTCCTTCCAGTGCTGGCGACAACACGCATGCCAGCGGATCGTCAGTTGCTGGACCGTCAGGCCTGTCATCGCTGGGTCAGGGCCCTGTGAATCTCAGGAACGAACATCGGCGCCACTCTGTCCTGCTGGGGTTATTGCAACCTGCATCGAGCAGTCTTACCTCTCGTCCTCCCAGTCACGGCCACAAATGTCGTCATCAGCATCATCAGCATCCGTCCAACATGAAGCAGCCAAATGTCAACTCGTGTACCCACCACTGTGGATAATCCATTGTCTGAAGACCTCTTTGATGACAAAATGCGGTTGGGGTCAGAAGGCATGTTAAAAGATCAAGAGGATGATTTAGTCTGCTCTGACGCCCAGTTACTGATGCCATCAGAGGAGGTGAAGGAAGCCGGTCAATCGGCAAAAATCTCGGGCGGTCGGCAACGCCTTGCAGTGCCCCTTGCTTGTAGCCCGCAGCTTCTGGATGCAGAAAGTCAGGACGACCAAGTCACCTGTGTTGATGATGATGATGATGACGACATTGCGGATCCATCCTGGTCTTTTCCGCAGAATTTGCTTGCGAGCGCTTCATCAGTGGACGAGGAGGAAGACGATGGGGTAGTGTCAATACGGGTCCCGCCACAAAAAGGGAGAGGGCGGTCGCAGAAGTCCGCTGATATGATTCCGCCAGCCACGGTCAGCGCAAACCCCGCTCCTCGCTTATCGCCGTCAAAAAGGTCCAGGACCTCTCAAGCCTGGGCCTTCTTTGAGCAAGCCTTTGATTCACCCAGCGATGTCATATGCCGCCTTTGCCGTAAACGCATAAGTAGAGGCAAGAACCTTAAGTGGTTAACCACCACCAACATGTCTAGTCACATGCAGCGAATGCATGAGTTGAAATGGAGGGAACACTTGGCCAAAAAAGGCCAGACCGACGCCGGGCCTCCAACCACTGTCACACCCTCTGTCTCCGCCTCCTCCTCCTCCGCCACCACCAAGCGTTCCTCAGCTGCCCATGTCTCTCAGAGTCATGATCAGGGATCAGCCTCCGCTTCAGCCTCCACCGTCGCCCGAGTACCACCAGCACCACCAGAGACCCATCCTACCCCTTCTCCTTCCGCCAGTTTGACGACCTGCACGCCGTACAGCGGCCAGTCTAGCAGCCAGCCTTCTGTCTTCCAGGTTTGGGAGCAGAAGAAACACTTTAACCCAAACCATTCCAAGGCCAAAAGCCTGGCAATGCCGACATTCAGGCTTTTGGCTTTGGGATGGTTGCCTTTCCATCTGGTGGACACAGATGGGTTCCGCCACGTACATGGCCCTCGCCTGACCCAATACCCCGATGACAGCAGGCATTTCTTTGCCAGAAAAGCCGTCCCTGCCCTGGCCAGCAGCGTGTCATCTAAAATTTCAAGCGCGTGTCGGCCATCTGTTTGTCCGGAAAAGTCCATTATCACCACCGACAAATGGACTAGTAAGCTCGGCCAGGCGCTTATATCTCTGTGACAGCTCACTGGGGGAGCTGGGTGGATGTCTCTGGGTGGTGACGTGGCTTTCAGGTCGGAGACGCTTCTTCAAAAACTGCAGGATGGTGCAGGGCTTTTCCCCCCAGGTCCTTGGGGATCACATGCCCAGAGACACCAGGCCGTGTTGAAATTAATATGCCATGGAGGACCGTCCACCACCAACAGGGTCAGGAGCTGTGGACGGCTCTAAGCAACGGGAGGATCGAGCGCTGGCGGGTGACAAGAACCTTTGTGGAGGCAAGTTGGTGTGGATAACGGGCGAAATCTGCTGGACGCCCTTAAGATCGGTTAGTGGGAGCACATCCCTTGCCTGGGCACCATGTCATGAACTTGTCGTCTGAAATTTCTAAGAGCTACCCGGGTCTGGACTGCCTGTGAAGAAGGCTTCGACTGTCTGAGTTCACACTTCCGCAGTTCGCACCTGCTTCGTCCCGCGCTGTGGCTGCGTTGCAGCGTCAGCTCGGCCTCCCCGTCACCCCCCCCTCCCTCCCCCCCCCCCCTCCTACCGTATCCAATTGTTGACGTGGCAAACACGCTGGAATTCCACCCTCCACATTGCTCCAGCGTTTGCTGTGGCGGAAGCGCAATGCCATTACGAGTACGAAACAAGAGTGACACATGGCCTGAAAGCAGCGGTAAGGACCCTCGGGGGTTGAAACACACGAGAGTGGAGGCAGGTGAAAGAGCGCTGCACCATCCTTGCCAGTTTTGAAGAAGCCACCAAAATGGTCCAGTGCGGCCAATGCCCTTGTCAGCAAGAGCATTGTGGTGATCTTAGTTCCTGGAAACGATAGTTGGACCACTCTGAAACAACAGGTTCAGCAGCGACGGAGGAGGAGAAGACACAGATGCGGACACGGAGCCTTCTCTTGTCAAATCCACAAGGCCCAGACAGTTCCACAATTTTACGGTCTTCATTAGGCAGTGGTTAGGGGGTTCCAGCGCGTAGAGCAAGGTGCGCTCAGCTCTCAGGGTGCTAATATCAGGCAAGTCAGGCTTTTATGTGTGAAGCTGTGCCAGGAGGCAGCGGAGGAGAGGAGGAGGAGGTATTCCTAGACCACCGATGTTACCGACGTCCCTGCCTTGGGAAAGAGGTTGGCGAGAATTTTGAGGCGGAGGAGGAAGATGAGGAAGATCAGTTTGCTCAGTGCCCCTCAAACCAGAGGCTTGGGAAAATCAAGGATCAATCTCTCACTGAGTGCTTGGATGTCAATTTTCCTCCAACATGATCCTCGCAGTAAGGCATTCCTAAATGATATAAAGTTACTGGGTGGCCACCCTAATGGGATCACCCTGGTACTATAAACAAATATCTGACTCTTTTCCTTCCACAACCCAAAATAGGAGAGTAAATGCAGGGAAATGGAGACCTTGCTGATTGATCAGAATGTAGACATCTGTTGAGTCTGATTCACGTTCCCAAATGTCACGTGGAACAACATCTGCGCGACGTGACAGCAGTAGAGTGCCAAGTAGGCGGTTGCGGCAAGGCAGCAGGCAAGTGGCAGAGCCTAATGGGTGACCTTCTGGCGAATCTTTGTCTTACCCACTCTCCCCAATGCATGCAATGCAGGTGCACACATCCAACACACAGAGATCAGCTTAAGATCAAGGTGCACGGACTATCTGCGTATAAACACAGATGTTTTTGCATGTGTTACGGACACAATAGACTTTGGTTTATCCATAAATGGACAGAATGGCGCGAGCTGGCTGTCACGCCAATAGAGGTGTTGTCCTGCCCAGCGCCAGCGTATATCTGAGGGACTTCAGCACAGCTGGAGGAGTCATTAAGACAAACGCATAGGCTTTCCACAGATAATGTGGATTCATTTTGACTTTCATCAAGATGAATCAGGGCATGGATATCTGATGATGTTGTGGCCCCAATTGCCGAGGGTCACCGATTGTTGCCGGTCTACTTCACATTCGTTTAAAGCAGAAATGGTCCTCTTGAAAACTTTTTTTTTAAATTGATCATTTCTTACTGCAATTTTTATTCTCTTTTCCCAACAGTTCATTTTGCTGGTTTTGCTGTGAGGAGACTGTAAAAGACAGCAAGTTTCATGGACAAAACCGTATCCATTTTATCACTTTATCATAAGAAGTTATCGCCATTTTCAATAGTTTTGTGGTCATGTTGCTGTGAGATACAGCTTTAATTATTGGGTCCTTTGGAACAGGAATGTGGCTTCTAAGTGGCATTTCTCCCTCACAATTTTCATAGTGGCTGAGAACGTCATATTTATACTTTTTTTTTTTTTTTTGGGGTCATGTAGCTGTGTGATACAGCATTAATTCATGGTCCTTTGGAACAGAAAATGTGGATTCTAAGTGCAATTCTCCCTCACTATTTTTAACAGGGGGCCTGAGAAGTCATTTTTATAATTTTTTGGGTCATGCTGCTTTGGGAAATGCAGCAATACCACAGATCATATTAAAAAAAATTGTTGTTTCTAACAGACATTTGTTCTTCACAATTGACCAAAGTGGCTCAAGGGTCATGGTTTGAATTTTTGGGGGCATTTTGCTTTGAAATGTAGCAATACTACAGGTCCTATTCGAAAAAAAAATGTTGTTTGTAATAGACATTTGTTCTTAACAATTGTCAAAAGTGGTCATGGGTCATGCTTGAATTTGTGAGGGGGCATTTTTGCTGTGAATGCAGCTATACTAGATGGTCCTATTCTAAAAAATGTTGTTTCTAACAGACTTTTGTTCTTCACAATTGTCCAAAAGTGGCTCAAGGGTCATGCTTTGAATTTTTGGTGGGGCATTTTGCTGTGGACATGCAAGCTATTACTACAGGTCCTATTCTAAAAAATATTGTTTTTAAAAGACATTTGTTCTTCACAATCGTACCAAAGTCGGCTAATCAAGGGTCATGCTTTGAATTTTTGGGGGCATTTTGCTGTGACATGCAGATATTACTACAGGTCCTATTCTAAAAAAGTTACGTTTCTAACAGAAAATTTGTTCTTCACAATTATCAAGAGTGGACAAGGGTGATGGAAGCTGTCATGAAACAGGAATAGGTAGGACCACTGTTAATGGACACATATTGCAAAAATGACGTGTTTTTGACAAGATCTTTACGATAGCTATCAATCCCTGTAGTGAGGGACAAACCCATTTTAATACAATGAAAAAAAGAGAAACAAAGACATGTGGGGATTCCATCCTATTTTAAAATGTGTTTTCTAGAATTAAAGAACTAAAAAAACTTGCATGTACAATAATAGCTGTTAAAAAAATTCCTCTGAATTGTACAAGGGATGGGTAAGGAACTTGACCAGATGTAGGTGATTCAGAGGACATGGAGTATGGAGCACGGAAAGAGTACAAAGTACAGAGACCATTTCTTCCAGCACGTTGAGTAAAATGGAGAAAAAGAATGCCAAGATAAAGGGCTCCTGGGTTGTAAACAGGAGCGTTAACCACTAGTATTTCCAAGTGAAGCTCAATTTGGTCCACACTCATACGAGGGACAAGCGATACCAGGTATTGACTGGGGTACTGAGGAAGGCTGGAGTTCTACACTTCCGCTTACGAACTCTCTTCATCCACGACAGTTTTCGTTGCTGCTGTCATCAGGGCATTTTACCTGCGTGTTAATGATGACAGGACGCCAGCCTGGGCTTTCAGCCCACACCCACTGTAAACTCTGCCTGGGTCATGCTTGTGGCCCAGGACAGGTATAGTCAATGTCCAGTGATGAACTAAAATGGTGGTTGAGAAGACTCCTTTTTCGGCACTTTTTAATTGTGGGGGTCATTGCTGGTTGTGGCCCACGACAGGTATAGATCAAAGTCCAGTGAAAACTTAAATGGTGTTGAAAGACTCCTTTTTCCACGGCCACTTTTTAAAATGTGGGTGGTCATGCAGGTTTGGGGCTCATGCTGTGGCCAGGACAGGGATATTCAATGTGCAGTTCAAGTACGATGATGGTTCAAATCATACTGCCTTCTGGGCCATTTTCATTTTGTGGGTGATAGAGGTTTAAGGGTCAGGCCTGTGGGTACAAGACAGGGATAGTGAATGGTCTGTGAATTTTTTTCTCGTGACTTTTATACTATGTGTGTTGCTAAGATGTAGCACGTATCCATTGACTGTTGTGGATGTTAATTTCAGCTTCTCCAGCCTTGTTTGGTTGTAATAATGACTATGGTGTGTTGCTCTCCCATGACTTTAAGGTCATCGCCTCATAATCGACGCTCACTATCGAAAAACCTTATCGAATAGCGGCCCCGACTAGTCGACTATCGATCGATCTCGATAGCCAACGCAATCGCTCAACAACTAGTGGAGATGATTCTTGAGGTCTAAATTGCATGTACTTCACTTGATGGTCATCTTTCAGACTGGGATGTCTGGGGCCAACCAGTGGAAATGATTCTTGGAGCCTACAAGTGTAGCTAATTTCTGGGGCTCACCAGTGGAAATGATTCTTGGGGCCCACCAGTGAAGATGATTCTTGGCACCCACCAGTGAAGATGATTCTTGGGGCCCACTGGGGGAGCTGAATCTTGGGGCCCACTAGTAGAGCTGATTCTTGGTGCCCACCAGTCAAGGGGATTCTTGAGGCCATCAATGGATCGATTATTAGGATCCACCAGTGGAGCTGATTCTTGAGGTCTACCAGTGGATTTGATTCTTGGTGCCCACTAGTGTAGCTGATTCTTGGGGCCTTCCAGTATAACTGATTATTGGTGCCCACCAGTGAAGTTGATTCTCAGGCCCACCAATTGAGGTGATGCTTGGGGTCAATCAGTGAATCTGATTATTGAGGTCCACAAGTGGAGTTGATTCTTGGGGCACAAAAGTGGAAATGATTCTTGGGGCCCAAAACTGGAAATGATTCTTGAAGCCTATCAGTGGAACTGATTTTTGGAGCCAACCAAGGGAGTTGATTCTTGGGGCCCACAAGTGGAGTTGATTCCTGGAGCCCATCAGTGCATCTGATTATTGGGCTCCACCAGTGGAGTTGATTCTTGGGACCCACCAGTGGATCTAATTATTGGAGTCCATTCTACAACTGCTATACATGATTGAACTCTGCCTCTTGCTTTATGGCTCTTTTTCTCCGTCTTTCTCTGTGAAAAGCAGCCCCAGACCTGCCGTGCCCAGAGATCCACCTTACTCAGGAGCCCACTAGGGATTTTTTCTGTTCCTATGTGGGCAACTCCGAGCCTATCTGTAGCAAGCAGTGTGAATATGCAGTTTGTATACAGTATGGAAGGCAAAGGTTTATGTATACCTAAAAAAAAAAATCTGGTAGTTGCATTTCATTTCCCTGTCAGTCACTGTAAGGGTATGTTCACACAGCATAATTGCGGCGCGTACTGTACGACGGGTGTTTTGGGAGTCGCGCTGATCAGCACGTACTCCCGAAGCACGGGGCATGCATTGACATGTATTACTCGCGGCGCGTAATCGCCACGAATAATTGACATGTCACTTATCTCCTCGTGCATATAGTACGATCGTATTGTACGCGCGGTGGGACGAGGCGTAATCCATAGTTCTGTATGAGAGCTATGGATTACCGTAATTGCAGCATGCATCTCGCCGCGTATCAAGCACAAATATGCGGCAAAATGCGCCCCAAAATTACACCGTGTGAGCATACCCTAAGAATATGCAACTTAATGAAAGCAGTTTGAGCCACTTCAAATAAATAGCTAATTGCATTTTTTGTAGCCCAGAACTAGGTACATTTAGGGAGTGCTGTTAGTAACAAAAAACTCTCAAATGTAAACAGTGATTAAGACGAAGAGTGTAAAAGAGTACATTTTAACGTCTCAATAGTATTCAGGCGAAACTTTCTAACAACTCCATAGCTAATCCTTTAACCCTGACTCCACAATATACTGTAGTTATACAGTCTGGTTAATTTAACATGGAGGTAGAGAAAAGCTACTACAATACATCTTTGACAACTTATCTCTCACAGTATCAAAGCATCAGCCATGATGAAAGACAACATACTTGATACTTCCTTCCAGCAATAGCAGCTACATACAGTATTTCAGAAAAGTGAATTCACCCTTCACATTTTTGTAACTATTGTATTACATCTTTTCACAGCACTGAAAATATGACCCTTTGATGCAATGTAAAGTAGTTAGTGTACAGCTTGTATAAAAGTGTATGTTTGGTTTGCCCTCAAAATAACTCAACACACAGCCATCAATGTCTAAACTGTTGGCAACAAAAGTGAGTACACCCCTAAGTGAAAATGGACCAATTTGCCATATTTGCTCAATGGTGTCATGTGACTCGTTAGTGTTAAAATGTGTCAGCTGTGAATGGGGAGCAGGTGTATTATATTTGGTGTTCTCACTCTCACTCTATTATAAAGGTCACTGGAAGTTCAGCATGGCACCCTTATGGCAAATAACTATCTGAGGATCTGAAAAAAAGAATTGTTGCTCTGCATAAAGATGGGCTAGGCTATAGGAAGCTTGCCAATACCCTGAAACTGAGCTGTAGCACAGTTTCCAAAACCATAAAGAGGTTTAACAAGACAGGCTCCACTACAGGCTTTTCCATGGTCGACCACAAAAGTCTAGTGCACGTACTCAGCGCCATATCCAGAGACTACCTTTTCAAAATAGATGTATGAGTGCTACCAGCATTGCTTCAGAGGTAAAAGGCATGGCAGGAGGTGGGTCATTCTGTCAATGCTCAGACCATACGTTGCCCTCTGTATCACATTGGTCTGTATAGCTGACGTCCCAAAAAGAAGCCTCTTCTAAAGATGATGCACAAGCAGACTAAGAACATGGATTACTGAAATCATGTTCTATGGTCTGATGAGATCAAGATAAACTTGTTTGGTTCATATGGGGTCAAGCGTTTGTGAGGAGTACAAAGACAAGTGTGTCTTGCTTAAAGTCAAGCACAGTGGTGAAGGTGTCATGGTTAGTGGCTGCAGGAGTGCAGACAGTTGTGGTAAGCTAAAGTTCATTGAGGAAACCATGAATGCCAACATGTACTGTGACCAAACACACCTCCAAGATGACAACTGCTTTGCTGAAGAGAATGAAGGTAAAGGTACCAACCATGTCTCCAGACCTAAACCCTGTTGAGCATCTGTTGGGCATCTACAAACACAAGGGGGAGGAGCGCAAGGTCTCTAACACACACCAGCAACATGAAGTCGCCATGGAGAAGCGTACGAGGATTCCATTGGCAACCTGTGAAGCTTTAGTGAACTCCATGTTTAAGAGAGTTAAGGCAGTGCTTGGAAAAAATGGTGGCCACACAAAATATTGACACTTTGGGCACAATTTGTCCATTTTCACTTATAGGTGTACTCACATTTGTTGCTAGCAGTTTAGACACTATTGGGTGTTGTTTAGCTATTCTGTGGGCACACCAATCATACACTGTAATACAAGCTGTATACTGATTATAAATATATAAAGAAACTTGCCGGCTCACCTCCGTGACGTGCTTGTTCCCCGTCTTGTGTTTAGTGAACTTGCTTCTGTAAACCCGTAGTCCCGGATGACCGCGGCTCAGTGGTAACAGCTAATGCACATCGTGACCAAGAGCCCTCGTGCTCAAAATGCATCAGCAGGGTTTGTCCTGTTTTTAGCCTACTATGTACTGCTGCTACATTTAGTGTCATTAATAAAGCTTATTTGTATTCACCTTCACCCGGATCCGGAAGCTGCATGTTTCGCTGTTGTTTGGCGTCGCTGCTACCTTTGTGATGTATAATGATTACTTTAAATTTAAAAGGCAATATTTCAAATTTTGAATGAAAAATATTAATTTATTTCCCAAAAATAAAGTTAGTTACTTAACTTTTGGCAATCCTGATTGTTCATTCCACTTCCATCTTAAATCTTAAAAAAATTCATATAAAGGTGATTAAATTCTGTTTGTAAAACCTGGAGTGGGATTCCCTAAGGTTGGTTTAAAATTCAATTTTTTTATTTTATTTAATTTTAGCTTAGCTTTTGGGTGTAATAATAAATTTGTCTTCCCTTAATTTGGGAGGTAAATCACTCATATTAAACCTAACTTCGGAAAAAATATATAGGGGATTCACTATCAGTTTTTTGATCTTCTTTTGAAAAAGATTGTAAAACCCCATCTGGAATTGGTTCCCTCTCCCTCTAGCTACCTGAGTCATCACCCTTTTGTTATCCTAAAATTTCATGCTATGGAGTTGGTGTATTAAAGGAGTTTTTCTAAGTTTACCAAGTTCGCTACTGTCCCTCACCAATATGAAATAAAACAAATAAACAAAGTAATCTGTGTACCTGCTGCATGTATGTACAGTATGTGAATGCCAATGATTGGTTTATCATCACAATGTCGATGGGAGGCTGGAGGGGAACAGTCAGTGAGGGACAGTAGGGAAGTTAAAAAAAAAAAAAGGTTGGAAAACAACTTTTAAGGTTTTACATAGTTTCTCATCTGTTTGTGGTAACTTAGGGCAAAATGTATGAATTCTAGCACTGATAGACCAGTTCTAAATAGCTTTAAGGCAGTGTAGAATGCACCAGAATGTATGAACCTGTTCTTCTGTAGGTCATACAAACAGGCGCAGTCTAGTGCCAATACCACAATTCAGGCTCAGACAGACCACCTTGAACTTGGTCTGGCTGTTCTAACTGTTCTGTGCCAAAGTTTTGTGTCAAAGAATCATAAATGTGTCTACTTCTACTAATGTGGTGTGATACGCCCCCAGGATGCCCCAAAATCGTGCCAAAGTTTGGAATGCGCCTGTTCATACATCTATAGAACTGGTCTACTACAGCTTTTTGGGGCCAGAATTTTGGTACAACCCTCATTTTTATATTAACCTTTCCACCTCTGCATTAACATTACTAGAAGAAGAAGGGTGTTTATAATATTTAGTTAGTATTTTATTTATCAAGATTGGATAGGTTTTAATTTCACCGTGATTTTCTCAGTAGTCGATATCATCTGATTTTGTGCGGAATGCTTAATTAAATTTGATAACAGTTTACCGACTCTATTGCCATATCTATGTCACTGTTGATCTTTGATAAGCCTATTTTGTTGATGGAAATTATTAAACTTTTCATTATATATTTTTAATTGTCGAATCTCTGTTTCTTTTGGCTCATGGTCGTTCATTCTCATTGAAGTCACATTATTATGATCACTTTCTAATTTCGATGTCAGTAACATGTAACTCATGCAGAAAGTCATGTGGTATGGTGAGTGTATGAGGTATGTGATAGTCTGTCTACACACATGTCCCTCATTTGGCCTCGTTCACACGGCTTATTTCGGACGGATTTGCCGACGGATTGACGATTGATTTGACGGATTGATTTCAATAGAAAATACGGCTCGTCGTTCACACGACGCAAAATTCCGTTCCGGATTGCCGCCGCGGATTGACGACGGCAATCCGGACGGAAAAACAATTGACATGTCAATTATTTCCGGACGGATTCACCATCTACAATGATTGTAGATGGTGAATCCGTCGGGAAATCAGTTACAAATACGTGCCACACTTAGTGGCACTTATGTGCAACTGATTTTCAACTGATTTCAGAACGTATTTAAATCGGAAATCCGTTGTAAATACGTTCTGAAATAAGCCGTGTGAACGAGGCCTTACTGTCATGGGTAAAAAGGGCAATTTATCAGAGTTGCAAAAAGGGATGATTGTTGGATTCCAGGCCAATGGTGGCAGTATTTCTGAAAATGCCCAGGTGTGAACTGTTCATGTGCTGCTGTGGTGACAATTTATTGTAGGTGCACCATGAAATATTGATGTGAGAGGTGAAGTCTGATTACAAAGCTATGCGATAGTGAACTGACATGCTACAGTGCCATAGCTTACCACTAAAATAAACCAGGTGGATTATAGAAGTGCATCTTAACATTTCAGCGAACTCCACTGCGTATGGGCCCTAAAGCAGACAGATAGTCACTGCAACTCTATTAATAAAATTGCACCCATCAGCATTAAAGACTTCAATTTGCATGACAGTATCAGATTTGGACCTGATTGGCAAAGGATTGCCTTCCATGATGAGTCAAAAATCACCAGTATGTCAATCAAGTAACATCAGAGAACAAACACTCTGCAAAAATTTCTGGAAAAACACAAGCTGGTAGTGGCAGTATTGTGGTCTGAGGAATTTTTTTGTGGTATTTTCTGGGAACCTTTATCCATGCAGAAGGCACTCTGAACCAAATTGATTATAAATCCATTCTTGTATATCACATTCACCCATACATGCTGCCTGTCCAGTAAGACAATGTGACATGTTATACAGCTAGAAAGTCTGAAAATGGTTGAAAGAGCATTATCCAGTCTTCCAAGTAGTACCCTGGCATCCTAATTACCTAGACATGAATATAACTGTTCATCTGTAGGATCATCTTGACTGTTGTGTTTTTCTATGGATTCTCCCTCCAGCAGTGGTAGAATCCACTGCCGTCAACATGGATTGAAACACCTAACAATCCAAAAATAAAAATTGACCAGCACATCCAAAACAATTTAAAAAACAATGTCTGCAGGTGCACGCTGGCATGGCAGCAAAGCAATGCAAACAGAACAAAATAGCAGCACTCTACAAATGCTAAAAGACAATTTTGATCAAAAATGTGCGCTAAGAACCTCAAATTTTCATGTATTCAAAAAGTAGCAGAAATGCATTTTGAAACAGTTCCTGTGTTCATTTTAACTGTCTCTTTGCATTTCTAGAGTGCTGCTATGTTGTTGTGTTTGCATGGCTCCAAATACCTGTGACAATGTACAAGGATCTTACTGACTCACATCCAGCCTGTCTAGCTGCTATCCATGCTACACATGGTGGTTACTTTGAATACTGGTTGTTGGTCATGATAATGAGACTTAACTGTGCATAATGTGTAGGCTTTTTTGTAGCCATCATTTACTATCGCTCTCTAAAAGTTAGACAGTGTAAACGTAGGGTGACATGTATGTTTTTTTTGTGCACAAAAGTAGGGTAGAATGCACCTGAGTCTATGAACCTGTGCTACTGTGGGTCAAAGATTTAGCGCTTTCTAGTTACAAATCGACACTTCTGGCTTAGGTAAACCACTTCTAAAGTGGTCTACCTGTTCCAGCAGTAATGCGGCTGGATTTGCTATACTGAAGCTATAAATGTGTAGCTTTGTACGGCTCTAGTGCGACACGCCTCCAGCATGCACCCCGATCTCAGGCGCATTACAAAGTGCCGCGGGTGTTCTGTAATGTGCCTGATACTGGAGTGTACCTGGTTATAAATATAGCGAATGGGGACTATGCCCCCTTAGACTTGTCTTAAATTTTAGACCTTTCTTTGGGGGTGGGGTTACTTTTTACACCAGAATTATGGCACATTTTTACATGGATTTTGGTAGCATGTCACATCCTAGTCACTCTCACTTTCTCATAAAGGCATGTCCTTTTTCCAATAGGCTACGTCACTGTGTAGAGCAGTGCGCAGAACGTGTCTTGAGCCCACAATAAATGTGTGTGTAACATCCCACGCCAAAGAAATGTCAGTTTGCCACATTTTAAGGCACTTTTTTGATGCAGACACTGTAGTAAATGAGGGTCATTGTGTTTTTTCAGTTCTCTAGCTGGCAATTGTTTATGTTACGTCTGCTATTATCTAGCCTCTGAGGATGCATTTTGCAGTATTCCAGGATGGAAAAGGTATCGCTTATGTAGTTTATTATTCAGCTTTAATTCCTTCTGCCATTCTGTCAACTGATTCCTAAATTTGCTGTTGATTTATAAGTAGGATAAAAATTGTCATATTTTTGACCTTTTATTGGGTTTTTAACTCTATAATGATAAGCAAGGTTACTGAAATCATATGAATACAGGCATCTATAATAAAAAAAAAAAAAAGATTTGGGTGGAAATTCATTTGATTGAAATCAGCAGGCACCAAGAGCCACATGTATGAAAACTGTCTAGGTCTAAAACTCACTTTGTTGCCCATAGCAACCAATCAGAGCACCCCTCTCATTTCATATTGTGCTCTGGAAAAATGAAAGGGGCGCTCTGATTGGTTGCTATGGGCAACAGAGTGAGTTTTAGACCAATGCAGTTTTCATACATGAGGTCTTAAGTGTCAATTCTTTGCACAGGTTCTTTAGTACTGATACTTCACTTTCATCATGAGGATTAAATGGAGGAAACCTATCTTCCGTATTATGTAACTGCCAAACTGTCATCTCTGTTTGAATATCCTTCAGCAATATTATTTAATATTATATATTAATCTTATATGAAGTACAATTAAAATATATACTGTTTGTTTACTTTAGTTCCTTACTCATACTTACCCATCTGTAGATATTATACATTATGACTTGTCACATCTACCCCATTGACAACACATTTTAGCTGCATGTGGCCAATATCTGTTGAGATAACATCAAGAATGTATTCTAACCTATACTGTGGTGTGTTGTAGTTATAGGGTGCTATTTACCAAACATATTCTCTTTGGGTCTATATTTGGTTTATTTTACAGTGATATATGTTTAAATTGAAGGGCACAACAACATAGTCTACATAGTCTACCACCCTGTTGTGTTCCATACATTAAATGTATACCACTTTAAAATAGATCAAATAGATCAATAGACTATGGGCTACATGTATGGACTTTGTCCCTGACAGGCCAATTCTAAATAACTTTAAAGGGGTTTTGCCACCATGTAATGTTGACGTGGGAACCTCCAAAATGGTATTTAATCACTTTTCTAAATATATGTGATTAAAAAAATTTAAAATCTGAGAGCTACAGCATTTCTCAATCCCCCTTGGTTACCACAAAGCTTCCCCTAGTCACGACCCAGGAGCTGAAAGGCCGCCGCTTGCGTGAATCACTTCTTATCTGATGACAGGCAGAATGAATGGTCTTTTAAGGCACCGGGTAGCAATATGTTTTCTTTTGTATACAGAATAACTAGCTGTAGTGTTATTAGATCCCTGCTTTATCTGATGAAGAAGCTTTCAATCTGCTGTTTAGAATAGGTGTTCTCTTTTGTATACAGAATTCACAAGTTATAGTTTGATTATTTGAGTGAACATGTCACAGGATCCCCTTATGCAGCTCTGTGCTCTGGCTGTGTGTGTCTGTGCGTCCCTTGCTGCGTGATTTGTTTACATTACATTAGCTTCTTAGCAGATAAGGTTTCTCCTGACAGTGCCGTCTGAGGCTCTGTGTCTTGCTGTATTGAATCCACTGTTGTACTGTTTATTAGTTCACTTAAGTTTTGAGACGCTCCCTTTGGATTCCTCACTCCCCCCTCCCCTCTCCCTCTCTCCACTGCAGCTTCATGACTCAGCGTGATTTGTTGACATCTTGCTCTCATACTGAAGGTCAGTACTTGGTCTGGTGGCAAATCCCCTTTAAGGCAGTGTAGAATGCGCCAGAATGTATGAACCTGTTCTTCTGCAGTTCGCACATACATGCGCATTGTAGTGTCACTATGACAACTCAGGCTCAGGCAGACCACCTTTAACTTGGTCTGGCTGTTCTATCAGTTTTGTGCCTAAGTCTGGTGTCAACATTCATAAATGTGTCTAATTCTACCAATATGGCACGACACGCCTCCAGAACACCTCTAATCTTTGGCACATTAAAAAGTGTCGAGCCGGTCCAGATTGCCCCAAAGTTTGGAGTGTGACTGTTCATGTATCTATAGAACAGGGCTTAAACAGCTTTTTGCTGCAAAGTACGCCAGAAAACTGCCGCAGCCGTGTTCTTACATGTCGCCCTATGTTTTGTCCTTTTCTGATACTTATTATTTTCTTTTTTTTTTATTTTAATTCCTATTGATTTATCTTTTTGAAGGTGACCTGTATATTTGGTCCACCTTGCAAATTTAAGCTTGATCAGTTCTTTTGCAGATGTATATTAATTATAGCAATATCTGTTTTCAAGTTTGAGTTGTATTATCTTTTCTTGCTATAGAGTCAAAAAACTTTGACATTCCACAGCATAGTGGCAGTAAGCAGAGTTGGAAATGGATTTGGTAGTCCAGTATTACAGACATTAATTTTCTTGGTACTATTCTCTGGCTTCTTGTTTTTTTTTTAACAGCCAATACTTTATTAATCAGTTCTTGGTGACCTACATGTAAATTTGATTTCCTCTTCCAGTTTTACTACTCTTCTTTTTCTCCTTTGTATTTTGAAGGTTGTTTTATCATAATTTATAATTCTTTAAAGCTTTCGTTTATAGCCTTGTATACTTGTCAGTGATGGTACACTTTTTTTGCCCACCACTTTAGTGAGCTATTTTAGAGCTTTAGTAGGCATATCCAGCTGTAGGTCTGAGAGTTCCTTGTTGTTGGATTAGTATAATTGGAATAGTCTCTTCATTCTCAGTAATTCCTCTTTTCCGACATTGAGACTAACTTAGTGAAGTTTACTCCTGTTTCCCTTTTTTTTTCTCTTCTCATTTATTATCTCTTTTCATATCCCTATTTTAGGTGCCTGGGGATTAGCTGTCCTAGTATTTATCAGCTTAGTGTGTGAGCGCAGCTTTTTTGTTCAATTAATCACAATGTCTTACTTACTTTAGATACAGTTAACAGGCAGTGATCTCCAGGGCCGTTCCTAGGGGCGGGCAGGGCATGCGGTCGCCCGGGGCGCCAAGGCTCCGCTCACCCGAGGGGGGCGCCGCGGTCGCCCTGCCCGCCCAGAGGAGCGCCCCTGACTCTGCGCGACTGTTTTATAACAGTCGCGCAGAGCCAGCAGCTGCAGGAGGAGGCGGGATGGATTGTTCCCGTCCTGACTCCTCCCTTGTATTAGCGTCGCAGGGGGCGCACAGTTCTCACCACGCCCCCTGTGACGCTCGATCTCCTCGGCTGGCAGCTCTGCCGCCGAGGAGATCCCTGGGAGCTGCGTGCAGCGTAAGCAGCGTGATGACGTCACGCTGCTTACACCACTTTGCAGCTCCCACTGCTGAGCAGCTCCGGACCGGGACGCGCGGACCCAGGTGAGTACTCTTTTGTTATTTTATAATTACTTATAGGGGGCATCACTGGCCACAAGGGGGCATCCTGGCTACAATGGGGCATCTGGCTACAAGAGGGGCACCATGGCTACAATGGGGGCAACCTGGCTACAAGGGGGGCACCCTGGCTACAATGGGGGCAAACTGGCTACAAGGGGGGTCAAACCGGCTACAATGGGGGCACACTGGCTACAATGGGGGCACACTAGGCTAAAGGGCAAAGGCTTCAATGGGGGCATCCGGCTACAAGGGGGGCACAGCTACAATGGGGCTTGGCTAATGGGGGCCACTGGCTACAAGGGGTGCACACTGGCTACAATGGGGGCACACTGGCTACAATGGGGGCATCCAGGCTACAAGGGGGCACACTGGCTACAAGGGGGGCACACTGGCTACAATGGGGGCACACTGGCTACAATGGGGGCATACTGGCTACAATGGGGGCACACTGGCTACAATGGGGGCACACTGGCTACAATGGGGGCATCCAGGCTACAAGGGGGGCACACTGGCTACAAGGGGGGCATCCTGGCTACAAGGGGGGCACACTGGCTACAAGGGGGCATCCAGGCTACAATGGGGGCACACTGGCTACAAGGGGGCACACTGGCTACAGGGGGCATCACTGGCTACAATGGGGGCACACTGGCTACAATGGTGGCACACTGGCTACAATGGGGGCACACTGGCTACAAGGGGGGCATCACTGGCTACAAGGGGGAAAACTGGCTACAAGGGGGGAACACTGGCTACAGGGGGGCATCACTGGCTACTGGGGGGCATCACTGGCTATAGGGGGGCATCACTGGCTACAATGGGGGCACACTGGCTACAGGGGGGCATCTCGGGCTAGAAGGAGGGCATCACTGGCTACCGGGGCATCTACTGGCTACAGGGGGCATCACTGGCTACAGGGGGCATCACCTGATAACAGGGGGCATCTACTGGCTACAGGGGGCATCACTGGCTACAATGGGGGCACACTAGCTACAATGGGGGCATCTCTGGCTACAGGGGGGCATCTCACTGGCTACAGGGGGGCATCTCACTGGCTACAGGGGGCATCTACTGATAACAGGGGGCATCAACTGGCTACAGGGGGGCATCAACTGGCTACAGGGGGTATCACTGGCTACAGGGGGTATCACTGGCTACAGGGGGCTACTACCTGGCTATAGGGGGCTACTACGTGGCTACAGGGGCTATTACATGGCTACCATATGAGATGCTATAGATGGGGAGTTTGTATAGAGATAGGAATTGGTTGGAAAATGCTGATAAAGTGAGGAGTCTTAAGATATTTGTTTTGTAAATTTTACAGTAAAGAGTCGGGAGTAGTCTTCATGGCGTCTGGGACAGATGGAGAAGAAGAAGAAGAGAAAGAGAACAACTCTTCAGAGACGTCTCCTGTGAGTCACTAGATATAACTTTACTGTAACCATTTATATGTCTGCAGAGCCTGTGTTCAGCGGGTATCCACCACTGTATGCTGGTAATATTGGTTGAAGTATAATGGTTTGTATTCAGTAATGGTCAGTTTGTATTATTCAGTCACTATGTGCTGGTGATATGTGGTCACGGTGTTGCTGTATTTGGTCACTATGTGGTGATATGTGGTCATGGTGTGGTGGTATTATTCGGTCACTGTGTGCTGGTGATATGTGGTCTTAGTGGTCTTGGGATTCTGGTTTCGTGTAGCAGTGTTATTTGGTAACTGTATGACTATTATCTAGTAATTTTATATGTAGCAGATTGTGGTAAAGCTTTCTGTATATTTTAGATTTGGTTGATGGTGATGCACTGTGTTTCATTATGGCGCATTATGTTACATGAGGGGGGCAATATTTCTTCACCCCGCCCTGAGTGAAATTTAGCCTAGGAACTGCCCTGGTGATCTCCCCCACCCTACTGCTTCTTCACCTATTGCTTGCTGTATATTGTTGCTTCTTTGCTTTAAATGTCTTTGTTTCAATCTTATTATTCTTGTTTGCAGCTTTTTCTTTCTCTTTTCTACCTTCTACTTTCACCCATTTCTTTGCCCTCTTCATTAAGGCAAGGTATATACCTGCATACATACACTTTCATTAATGTCAACTTAATTTTAGCTACAAGAATATAGGTCATTGTATGGCAGATAATAGACAAATTTAGCAGGGTAGACAGATATATATGATTAACTTTCATAATCGACCAATCCAGGTACACTGGAGTTCTTCAGCTATAAATAAGATCCTCTTATTCAACCTTCACAAATGACAGCACAATTGTCATAGTCACTTATTTTGTTAAGGCTGAAGGATTATGCATTTTTATCTAGTAGTATAAAATCTAGCAGACAGCATTATTACCGAAATGAAATTTAAAAGGAATCCTTTCATTACAAGAAATAGTTACCTTAAAATATTCTTTTTGTGCTTTTGCCAGAAGTACATATTGGGTTTTGCATATTTATTGATAGTTCAGATGACACTGGAGTACGGGCTCATAGTGCAAGAAACATTTTATAAGATGACCCAGCACTATATTAAAAAGCAATTGATTTGCTTCCATTGAAATGTTCGTTTGTGTTTTAAAAAGAACCCTTTTAAAAAGTCATGGATCGAACATAATGGAGCTTAAGTGATTAGTTAAGGGAACATAATATGATGATTTATAGTAACTGTAATCGGGTTTACAAATTGGAAGACATTAGCTTACTGATCATTTTCTGTATAGGGGCAGGGGTTGAGCATAACACATATTCTCTTTCCTGTAAATGTATCTTCTATATACTTCTTTTATATTAATGAAGATGGTTTAATTCAATATCAATTAGCAATTAGCATTAGCTTCTATGGGCAACTTATAAGAATATTTATAGAATGCTACAAGACTGCAATGGAACATAAAAACTAAATGCACCAAAATCAACTGTTGGTTAAATGTTGAGTACAATTCAGCTTTATAACACATCTAAATGCTGATGTTACCAAAAGGTGTTGATAAAAAAATAACATATGCTCAATGGGTTTTACACCAATTTCTATTCTGCCTGCACTCTGCAGCCTTTTTTTGTGCAGCCATCACATCCTTCAAGTTGTCTGAGTTCTAAAATATGCATACCAATAAAACATTTACTTGCACAGCAGTTTCAGAATATTTAGTGCGACAGTGTGGATGAAAGAAGTTGCATGTTTGTGCCATTAGGCTGTATAAAGCAGTGGAAATGTCTTTTCTGAGAAGGTGTTGAGTTAAAGACCTGGTTGAACTCTACTAATTATCTTGAGTTATCTCAACTCTTCTAGAAAAGCTTTAGGGTTCTTTCACACAGAGCGTTTTTTGGTGCATTTTTGGATGCAAAAATGTATAGCATCTGCACAAAAGCACATACCAAAAATGCACCAAAAATGCTCTTTGTGAAAGCTCCCTCAGAGTATGTCCACACAGTGTTTTGGATCCGTTTTTAGATGCGTGTTTGGATCCCTAAACGGACCCAAACATGCATCTAACAATGTGCAGTTTGTTTTACATTGCTTCCAATGTAAAACATGCAGCAGAGTTCAGAGGCGTGATTGCCGATGCATGTGTACATGCGTCTGTCTGATGCGTCTTCCAGATCCATTCCACATGTCCATTCTTGATCCTTCTGACGCAGCAGACACCCTATTTAAAACTATAGGGTGCGTTTCTGCTATAGCAAAAATGCATGCAAACACGCACCTGCGTGTTGGATGCGTTTTGGATCCGATTTAAGCATGCATTTTGAATGCATTTTCGGATCCAAAATGTATCCAAAAACAGATCCAACACGCCTTGTGAACATACCCTTAGAGATCTTTAGACAAGGCTTTTACTCTCTCTCAGATTGGAAAGGAACAGGTGCTGCTGATCTGTGGGAGCCAGAATCCAAAGACCATTGGTTTGACCTCTGTTTGTATTGCTGAGCAGTAGGCTCAGAACATGTTAGTGAGGGAACCTCAGTGTTTAGTAAGAGTGAAGATAGCCTAGGTTTTATGTTGTGTTTTTTGTACACTGACCTGTTACTGTGTGATAAATGAAGAACAAAATAGTTGAGGTCATTTTAAAGCCTAACTACAACATTGAAGTGATGTATATTGATGTGCCAATCACAGAGCTAATTGACCCCTAAAATGTCACGGTAGTTATATTTTTTTGGGTTGCGTTGGCTTCGAGATCGAGCGATGTCGATGTGGGCCCGCTATCGATAAGGTTTTTCGATAGGAGATCGATTTTGAGCGATACCATTAAAGTCTATGGGGAGCAAAAAAACCCTTTATTTTTACCCAAAAAGGTGGAGAAGTGAAATTAACACACAACAGTCAAATAGATACGTGCTACATCTTAGGAAAAACTTGGTTATAAAGCACAGGAAAAACCTTTCAATTTACCCGTGGTGAAAATAAATTGCTGTTTTAAAATTTAGTGGATGCTGCGTCAATGAACAAAGTGGGGGCCAAAAAGTCAAAAAAAAAACGTATCTTTAGTTTTCGTATAATAACGGTATTTTTTTACCCTTTTAATTCACCCGTGGTGACATAGAATTGCTGTTTTTAAGATTTACGTGGATGCTGGTCAAGAACAAAGTGGGTGGCAAAAGTCAAAAAAAACGTATCTGTTTGTTTTCGTATAATACACGGTATTTTTTGACCCTTTCAATTCCTGTGGGATATAGAAATTTCTGTTTTAAGATTTGTGGTGCTGCCCCTCAAAGAACAAAAGCTGGGTGGCAAAAGTCAAAAAACCATATTGTTTGTTTTTGTATAAACCGGTATTTTTTTTCCCTTTCAAATTTACCCGTGGTGCTATGAATTGTGTTTTAAGATTTAGTGGATGCTGCGTCAATGAAAAATTGGGTGGTGGGGAAAAGTCAAAAAAACGTAAAGGTTTTTTTTTTTTCTCGGTATTTTTGGCAAAAAAACAACCCGTGCTGACTACAAAAATTGCGGATTGTATTTAAATGCAAGGTGGATTATCAACGTCACGGTGTAATAGGTAAAAATTTAAAATGAAAAACATATCGAAAAGTTTACTGATAATAAAAGTGGAGTTTTGCACCCAAAAAAGAGACCCGCAGTTACTAGAAATGATGGTATCCAAAAAAGTTCAGGTGCCCCAAAATCCCGGAAATATTTCAATGAAACTGAATAATAAGATATTCCCTACAATGTTCACTAAGTCTTGGTGAACTTTATCCCGTGTTCTTTTTTGATGGTTGTTGTGTTCCCCGCGGGCCCCCCCCCCCCGCTCCCACCGCCGTGAATTTTAAGCGGTAGATGTGCTTTAAAATTCTTAGTAGCTACATAAAATCTTCAAATCTTAAACTAAAAAATTGGGGAAAGGGCACAGCAATAGTAGAGGTTTTCTTGTGCCCGAAATAGATAAATTTTTGGGGGCTGTTTGGCCAAGGGAGGCGCGGGCCTTCCCTATGGCGCTGAGGACAGGGCTGAAACAGGAAACGCTGTTTATGTAAAAAGAGGTCATGTGATTTTTCCCCCATTTGAAAAATTTAAAATTC
>JAODAL010047626.1:0-29730 GCA_025379985.1 Phyllomedusa bahiana | reverse complement strand
GGGGAACTAGGGGGTAGGGGCATTATAGTAGAAAATGGGTATTTTCCTATGACTCTTAGGATATACAAACCACTAAAATAACAAACAGAGATTGTTTATCTGTTTATTCTGAAAATTGTTATAGGTATAATGAATAACTGTATATCTGAATGATTTACTCTGTTGTTCGACATGGAAAAACTCAATAAAACAGATTTGAAAAAAAAAAAAAATCAGGAGACAGAAAGAAACATTGAAACAAAGAAAGGATTTGGAGAAAATAGTGTTGCAAGGCACTTTGTTGAATGTAAACATAATGTATCCGATCTTAGGTGGGCTGTGTTGGAACAGGTTGCAGGAAAGGAGGGACAGGCATTAGAAAAACTTTTATTGCAGCGTGAAGCACGCTGGATATATGACCTTAACACCCTAGCTCCTAATGGAATAAATGAAAGCTTCAGTCTAAGGATGTTTTTATGATGGGAAAGGGTTAATGGGTTTAGAGCGTACGTAGCTAGCACTTAAATAGGTAGAGAAGGGTAGTCAATCTGCGCTTGAGAAAGGGGGAGGGTTCTCCCGAAACGTCGCGCGATTGCGCTGGACCCGCCTGTCAGTGGTATGCTATCAAAGATGGCGGAGCCATGCTATGCAGCTGCATGATAAGTTCGGACGCCCGCTGTTGTATCCACTACCATGGACTATGTATGCTACAGAAACGCAAGTACCAATGAATATAATCTGCAATTAGCAGTATGTTATGGAAAAAGTAAATAAATACGCTTAAAAGTTTACATTCACCTGATTGTCACTTTAATACTGAGAAAAGGAGTGCAGGATCTCCGTTTGAACAGGTGATGGGTAGTGGTGCATATGTGCCTCTGGAGACTACCATTTACAAGTTGAGTGCCAGCTTTAAAGTCTACCACAAAAAGAAAAAAAAATCAATACAATGGCAATATGCATAACCATGATCTGAATTAGTTAAGGTGGAACAGCATACAAAAAAAAGTGTTTTGGTATGTAATGTCATTATTACCCAGTGTCGCTACAATGGTGTGTGTGTGTGTGTGTGTATGTATGTATGTATGTATGTATGTATGTATGTATGTATGTATGTATTATTATTATTATGTATGTATATATTATATATTATATATATATATATATATATATTATATATATTATTGTGTGTGTATATAGAGGTCATATACCGCTATATATTGTGGGAATTAGCTTGACAAATTTTAGGCAGAAGCCGGTTTGGATGCAAAACAGGATTTATTTCGAAATGGCAGTGTCAGGGCTGGGCAGCGCTCGGCTTGCAGGGAGGAAGAGTCTGCAGCAGCTGATCAGCGACCCAACCCTGATAGACAGTCTGCTGGGAGCTGTGTGAGTGACAGACGCCCAGCCACTCCTGACACGAGGCGAGTCACACCAGCCAATGGGAGGACCCGGAGGCCGCTCCAATCAGCTACAGGGGCGGTATCTGGGGATCACATTTAAACTCCCTGCTAGCTGAGTGTTGCGCCTGCGATATTCTCCTGGCTGCCTTGCTACCTGTGCTATTACTTGTTGTTTGCCTTGTTCTCCTGATCCCGGCTTGTCTTCTGTTTTTGTACCTCGCTCCCGTTCGTGTTTGACCTCGGCTTGTTTACGTTTATCCCTCTGGTTCCTATTTGTGGCTTGGCTTTCCTGTTTGATATTGACCCAGACTGTCTGACTATTCTACTTCCTGACGGCCCCAGCACTTTAGCAGCGCAGGGACTGTCGCCCAGTTGCCGTCTGCTGCCTAGGGCAGCACGTCAAGCAGGCAAGGACAGTGGACTGGGTTCCAGTCAGGGCTCACTGTACCTCCCTTGACATGACATTATCGCAGGCCGGAACCATTACTGCTCTACCCCACTATGAACCCCATGACCGCTATGGTAGAGCAGATGCAGGGGCTAACCCAGGTAGTCCAGGATCTGGCGCTGAGGGTAGAACAGCAGGAATCTACCCCAATGCAGAGTGTCCCTGCACTCCCTTCCCCTCCTGTGGAGCCCCCTATCCAGTTGCCTGACAGGTTCTCAGGCAACAGGAAGGCCTTTTTGGCATTTAGAGAGGGATGTCGTCTGTGTTTTAGGCTCCGCCCACATACCTCGGGCAATGAGGAGAAAAGAGTGGGAATGGTTATGTCCCTACTTCAGGGTCCCCCCCCCCAGGAGTGGGCATTTTCGTTACCGCCTGAGTTGCCAGAACTGTCTTCCGTGGACAGCTTCTTTGCCGCCTTAGGGGTACTTTTTGATGACTCGGATAGGGAAGCTGTGGCAGAGGCTCAGCTGGCCACCTTGAGGCAAGGTAAAAAGACGGTGGAGGAATTTTGCTCTGAATTTCGTCGCTGGTGCGTTCCGTCTGGGTGGAATGACCCAGCTCTCAGATGCCAGTTTAGATTAGGGTTAGCTGACCATGTGAAGGATTTGTTGGTGGCTACCTTACCCCTGGTACTTTAGATGAGGCCATGGCACTAGCCGTTCGTCTGGACAGACATTTTAGGGAGAGACGTCGGGAAAAGGTTTCCTCTCCGGTGGTCCACACCATGGTCACCTCTAAACCCGTTGTTTCTGATTAAAACCCAGAGGAGCCCATGCAAGTGGGGAATTCTTCCGCGACTGCTGCTAGTGACCGTAGGACTACTCGTCGCACCCAGGGGCTTTGCTTATACTGTGGCGAAGATGGATACTGCATTCGGGAGTGCTCCAAACGGAAGACCAGGCCAGAAAAACTCCAGCGCCTAGGTGGTCAGCAGGAAGATCACCTAGGCGAGCAGGTATTTCCTATCATATCCAAAAAATTGCTGCTACCAGTTAAGATTTCATACTTGTCGCTGTCTGGTTCTAGGAGTGTGTTTGTGGATTCTGGATCAGCTTCTAATTTTGTTGATGCGTCTTTCGTCAAACGTTTAGGCCTACCTTGGAGACCGCTATCTGAGTCTCTACGGGTAGTGGCTATTGTCTCCACTCCACTAGCTCGGGGCACAATCCAACATTGTACTCCTGAGCTGGGGGTGGTGGTCGGATCCATACATACTGAAAATTGTACTCTATTTATCATGATGGGGCTGCCCGCTGATGTGGTGTTGGGGCTGCCCTGGCTTCAGAAACATAACCCAGTGTTTGACTGGAATTCAGGTGAATTAGTCAAGTGGGGACAACGGTGTGTTGACAGATGTCTCCCTACCATACTGGGCAATACTGAGGTGGAGCATATTCCCGTTTTTATCCGTGACTTTGCTGCAGTATTTTCTCAGAAACAGTCGGAGATACTACCCCCTCATAGATCTTACGACTGTGCCATTGACCTATTGCCCGGAGTAAGGTTTCCCAAGGGGAGGATATATAATCTGTCTGGTCCAGAGAGACTAGCAATGAAACAATATATTGCAGAAAGCTTACAGAAGGGGCATATCCGACCTTCGGTGTCTCCCATGGGTGCAGGGGTTTTTTTTGTAGGAAAAAAGGATGGAGGCCTCCGTCCATGCATAGATTACCGTGAACTGAATAAAATAACGGTAAAAAACCAATACCCTTTACCCTTGATCCCGGATCTGTTCAACCAAATCCAGGGAGCAAAGTGGTTTTCCAAGTTGGACCTTAGAGGGGCCTATAACCTCATCCGTATCCGAGAAGGGGATGAGTGGAAAACCGCGTTTAACACTCCTGAAGGTCATTTTGAGTATCTGGTGATGCCGTTTGGGTTGTGTAATGCTCCCGCGGTGTTCCAGAACCTGGTTAATGATGTTTTCCGTGATCTCATTGGTTGTTGTATGGTCGTTTACCTGGATGACATTTTAATCTATTCGGAAGATTGGTCGTCCCACGTTAAACACGTACGGCAGGTATTGCAAATCCTGAAGGAAAATAGTTTGTTTGTCAAGCTTGAAAAATGTGTTTTCGGGGTGCAGGAGGTACCTTTCCTTGGGTACATCCTGACTCCTAACTCATTTCGTATGGACCCCGGTAAAATTCAGGCCATTCTCGATTGGGTCCGCCCTTCATCTCTGAAGGCCCTGCAGCGGTTCCTAGGGTTTGCGAACTACTATCGTAAATTTATTCGTAATTTTTCTGTCTTAGTTCGGCCTTTGACTGACATGACTAAGAAGGGGGTGAAGTTCAGTAGTTGGCAACCTGAGGCCATAGATGCATTTGAGAAGCTTAGGCAGTGTTTTGTAATCAGCTCCTGTGTTGATTCAAGCAGATCACAGCAAACCCTTTGTCATTGAGGTTGATGCTTCAGTATGGTGCAGGGGTGGTCTTGTCTCAGGGGTCCGCTAATATGACTAAACTTCGACGACTGTGCTACATTTTCATGTAAATTTTCCTCAGCTGAAAGGAATTATGATGTTGGGAACCGGGAGTTGTTGGCTATTAAGTGGGTCTTCGAGGAATGGCGCCACTTCCTCGAGGGTGCCCAGCATAAAGTCACGGTTCTTACTGATCATAAGAATCTTACCTTTTTAGAGAGTGCTAAAAGGTTAAATCCACGTCAGGCGCGTTGGGCATTATTTTTTACGCGCTTCAACTTTGTTGTTACTAATAGACCTGGTTCGAAAAATGTGAAGGCTGATGCTCTATCTAGAAGCTTCTGTGCAAGCCACGCATCTCAGGAGGATCCGGCACCTATATTGCCCAAGGAGACTGTTGTCTCAGCTATTCCCCTGATTTAGCCACTGAGGTTAAGTCCCACCAGGAGATGAGACCTGTTAACTGTCCTATTTCGAAGGTCTTTGTCCCTACTCAGTTTCGGCTACGAATTTTAAAAGAATTTCATGATTCTGTGTTATCTGGGCATCCTGGAGTGTCTGGCACAAAAAGCTTATTTCTCGTAATTACTGGTGGCCATCATTGCCTCGTGATGTTGAGGCCTATGTGGCATCTTGTAAAGTCTGCGCTCGGGCAAAAGTTCCCAGAACTCGTCCTCCTGGGGAACTTTGCCACCTACCTGTACCTGAACGTCCATGGACCCACATCTATGATGGACCTTCCTCCTTCAGAGGGCAAAACGGTTATTTGGGTGGTAGTGAACCGATTCAGTAAAATGTGCCATCTTGTTCCGTTAAGGGGGTTGCCGTCATCCAAAAAACTGGTTGAACTCTTTATCAAACACATTGTCAAACTGCATGGTTTACCAGAAAATATTGTTTCGGACAGAGGGGTTCAGTTAGTTTCTCGTTTTTTGGAGAGCCCTTTGCAAGGCTCTGAGTATCACCCTGTCCTTCTCCTCTGCCTTCCACCCAGAGACTAATGGGCAGACTGAGACGGTAAATCAAATGGTAACACAAAAACTCCGTTGTTATGTATCTGATCAGCAGGTAGACTGGGTAAAATACTTACCGTTTGTTAATAGCAAATTCAACCATCAGGATAGTAGCTCGTCTGGTACCTCGCCATTTTACTGTAATTATGGTTTTCACCCAAGGCATGCGTCATTTTCCAGTGCCTAGTCTGATCACAGTGGGGTGGATGTTATCATTAAAGATCTGTGCACAGTCTGGGCCCAAGTTCAGAAGAACTTGGTTCATACCCAGAACATCCAGAAGAAAAATTCTGATAGACGGCGTCTTTGTTCTAGAGGGTTTGCGGTTGGGGATAAAGTATGGTTGTCCACCCAAAATCTGCGATTGAAAGTTCCCTCTGGTAAACTCGCGCCGCGATTTGTAGGTCCATATGTGGTACAGGAGGTGGTTAACCCAGTGGCATATTGGCTGAAATTACCCTCGTCTCTCCGAATACATAAAGTGTTCCATCGGGCACTTCTTAAGAGGTACATTCAGCCTGTTACTCCACCCTCTAGACCTCCTCCTCCGGTTTGTATAGAGGGGGGGTTAGAATATGAAATCGCCCGTATTTTGGATTCTCGTAAGGTCTAAAGGTCACTGCAGTACCTGGTCCAGTGGAAGGGGTATGGTCCTGAGGAGAGATCATGGGTTCCAGCTAAATCCATCCATGCTGATGACCTGGTGAGGGAATTCCATGAGTCTCACCCAGACCAGGGAAGGGTCCAGTGGCCCCTCCTAAAAGGGGGGGTACTGTCAGGGCTGGGCAGCACTCGGCTTGCAGGGAGGAAGAATCTGCAGCAGCTGATCAGTGACCCCACCCTGATACACAGTCTGCTGGGAGCTGTGTGAGTGACAGACGCCCAGCCACTCCTGACACGAGGCGAGTCGCACCAGCCAATGGGAGGACCCAGAGGCCGCTCCAATCAGCTACAGGGGCGGTATCTGGGGATCCCGTTTAAACTCCCTGCTAGCTGAGTGCTGCGCCTGCGATATTCTCCTGGCTGCCTTGCTACCTGTGCTATTGCTTGTTGTTTGCTTACCTGTGTAGCTGACCTCGGCTTGTTCTGTTTGCATGGCTTCTGTGTCCAGCTCCTGTCTGCAACACTGTGAAAGAAATGGCTCCCAAATACACACCTCAGGTTCACTCTTCTCCTACATTTGTGGATCAGCAGGCTTTAACCCCTTACCAACCTATGACTTATGAGTACTTCATAGCGCCGGTAAGTGGAAAGCGGAATCGCGCACCGTTCTTCACTCCGATCGGAACATCAGCAGTAAAATAGCTCTGATCGGCAAACATGGCAGCAGGAAGCCTTGTGAAGGCTTCAATCACTGCCATGTTTTGTATTTTCCCCACTTCCAGACCCAGGCAGGAAGTGCGGAAACCGCCATCTTGGTACACCCTAATGCATTGCATAGGCAATGCATTAGGCTGTATTAACGATCGTGCCCCCAGTGGTGAAGCACCCTAGGTGGACTCAAAGCTAAAGTAAAAAAAAAAAAAAAAGTTTTAAACTGTAAAAAAATAAAGTATTAAAAGTTCAAATCCCCCCCCCCTTTCGCCATTTTACAAATAAAAAAGAATAAAAAGACACCTATTTGGTATTGCCGCGTTCGAAAAAGTCAGTTATCTAAAAATATAACCTCATTTATCCCGTATGCTGACCACCGTAGAAGAAAAAAATTCCAAATGACAAAATTGCAGTTTTTTGGGTCATTTCACGTCCCATAAAAATTGGAATAAAAGTGAACGAAAAAGTTGCATGCATTCCAAAATAAAAAAGTACACTTCAGCTGACGCCCGTAGGTGTTAGTACAAAAAAGTTATTGGTCGCACAATATGGCGCCACAGTGCAAATTTAAAAAGTAGACTTTTTTTTACGGTACCAAAACATAATGGAAACCCTACATGTTTGGTATTGGCGGATGCGTATCAACCTGTAGAATACAGGTAACAAATATGGCACAAGTACTTTTTTTCACAGTTTGTCCCACTTAGAATTTTTTGCCATTCCTCCGTATATTCTATGGTAATATGGATAACACCAATATAAAGTACATCTTGTCCTGCAAAATAAAAGCCCTCATGTGTCTATGTAGATGGAAAAATAAAGTTATGGCTTTCAGAAGGCAAAAAGGGAAAAAAATTAGAGTCAAATTATTATGACCGTCCACCAGGAAGGGGTTGAAGGCCTAAAGAGACATGAACAGGAATGTGGGAATGGCCTCCCACCCATTCTATAGCTGTTCTGGGAAAAAAGCCCATTTCGGCCGCATGGCAGCAATAATAACTTACTGACTTATGTACCTACCGTTGCTGACTAGGACTGCTGTTTTCCCCCACCGAGCCCTGGGACTTTGGTGACACATACATTGCAGTTCCCCTGCTGAAATTCAGCTACATGAAAAGGCTGGGGTGTACTGCCGAATCAGCCTCCCTGACATCCTTTGAATCTCAGCACGGAGTACTACAATCTGCTTTCATATATCTGCCTTCCACCACTTTACCTGCTGGTTACCTGCAATATATAGCAACCTAAAGATAGATCACAAAGCATGACATATGTGTCCAGCACAGATAAGCTTGGGCCAAATATTAATGGCCTACATCACAACAGAGTAGCAATAGCTACTATCCATGAAACATGCACCACAATACAAATGCAAAAACCTTCCTCTAAATAATAAAATGGCATAGGTAACTGACAAAGTAAAACCTGATAAGTGTAGCAGAAATAAAGAACAGAAAGGTAGGCATCTTACATATCCTTACATTGCCCATATACTAAGACTAACTACTACAAAAATATCAACCTGGAAGATGTCCAGTTCTTCTGTCACATATAGAGACCAAAGTATAAGACATTCTATTTGGAGGGCTTGCTAGGGTGAGCATTTCCTCTCCATTTAAAACAAATGGTGGAGATCTTGGACACCCCGATATATAGCCTTCTGTTGAAACTGCATTGAAGAGTGAACACCTCTTCAATCATCGGACTTCTGAATCCCGAAAGTTCCTTTTCTTTATGACCTTCCTCACTGACTCTTGTATATACTTCAGGAATTCTAGTGGAAACACTATGGTTCCTTTTACAAGAGTTTTTTTATGCTTTTTTTTTTTTTTAGGTTTAGCTTTTTAAAATAAATGAAGATATTTTTTTTTTAATCTTAACAAATTTTCCTATTTTCTGTGGCATTACATTTTGGCATAATATAATATTTTATGGTGTGTTTTATTTATTTGGAGGTATATATCAAACTATTGATTTTCAAGCAGATGACTCTGACTCCTTCTTATGTCACTTACTTTGTAAATCTATCCAAGAACCTCTGTAAAATCACTTTTATCAGATTTTCAAGAGTAGTCTAGTAAACATTGTCATCCAGAGAAGACCGATAGGCCACTTATTGTTGCTTTTGGAGGATGTACTGTAATGAAAGGTTATTTTGTTTTTTATTAATGGACTTTTTTATTATTTGTAAAAAGTTTGCTAAATGACTTCTTATTGCGGACCAAACTTTTCTACAAATAATTTGCAACTGACCGTAAGGAAGATTGTTTTGCTGGGGGAGAAAATTCTAGAAGTCGATGTATTTAAGCTAAAGATAAGAAGGAAAGACAATCAAAAAAGTGGTAGATTAATTAGAGGGGGCCTACTATACTGGTGGAAGGATATATGGACTGTGGGGGTGAGAAGGACAGTGGAGATCCATGTGTTACAAACCAACGTTGAAAAATTTAAAGTAATCATATTCCTTACACTGATTGCAAAAATTGGATGGGAACTTAGTATTTGTTCACAAATGTAAGAAGTCTAGCAAGCAAAATGGGGGAAGCTTGGGGTACCAGTTCTAGGGGAATAGATTGATCTGGTTGGTGGTGTTGAGACATGGCTGGACTCCACATATGATTGAGTTGTTAATCGACAGGGTTTTACACTGTTTTGAAAGGACAGGACAAACATTAAGGAAGGAGGAGTGTGTCTGTATGTAAGGAGTGATATGAAAGTGTAAAAGAGGCAAAAGTGTTTGAAGGTGTGGAATTCTTGTGGGTGGAAATAGAAAGGTAGATGGTGGGTAACACTGGAAAAAAAAACTATTTTTAGTGCAATCTGCAGACCCTCCAACATCACTGAGGTAATAGAGGGTCAGATGTATAAACAAATGGAGTGGGTAGCATAAACAGGTAAAGTGGTGAAAATGGGAGATTTTAATTACACAGATATTGACCATTTCAACCGCAAAAGTAAGAAAGTTCATCGAACTGTTGCAGGACAATATTATGGGTCAGATTGTGGAAAAACCTACTAGAAGTGATGCTCTGTTTGATCTGATCATCTCTAATAAAGCAGAACTTGATGCAGCAGTCACTGTAACCACAATATAATTACTTTTAACCTAAACTTGAAAAACTGTTATCGGTCCATCATGTTTTTGACTTTTTAATATATTTTTAATATGTATTATGCTAAAACAAAAAATATATAAATTTTTTTGGTGCTTTTAGTTTGATTATTATTGGTCTTGCATCTGAGAGCTTTGTAGGTTGTGTATTGGTATATGGTGCTTAATAGACCTGTATAATTTTGTTTTGGGTTGTACTAAACTTGAAAAAACAAACAAAGCCAATTTTCCTTATTGAGGGCTACACCTCAGGACACAGACCGGGAGCAGCTATTACTAAATAATGATGTGCAAGCTAAATAGGAGATCCTCAAATCTACTTTGGGGAATTCTACTACAAAATGTAATTCTGTAAGTAACCATTATAGGCGATAAATTAAAAGTAAATCCAACATGGATTATACCTCCCATTAAAAGGGTATTAAAAAGGGCATTTAGAAAATTGCATTCTAAATTGCATTCTAAAGGGTCAACAAGCCATTGAAAACTATATGAAGGTTAATAAAATCTGTAAAAAGGTGATAAAATCATCAAGAATCCAAAATTGAAGGGAGGTAGCCAAAGAATGCAAAACAAACAAAACATTTTTTTAAACCTATAAATACGAGAAAACCAGTCAAAGCAGATAGGATCCTATGAGAACAGTAATGGGAAGTTGGTAACTGGGAATCAAGGGAAGGCAGAGCTAATGATTGGATTCTTTAGCTCTGTATATACAGAAGAGGAGAGCATAGCTGATGGAGGTGGTCCCAGTAATGTTAAACACTTACTGCTGTAGAAAGATTTGTTAAATTCGATATATCACTTATCTGTGAATAACTTTTTAATGCTTCTACCTGTGATTTTGAGATTTGTTTTTTTTCTTGACACGTTCATAAAGTAATAAATGGTTTTTATTGTGTAAAATAATGTTAACTATATTTGAATAGTCATAACTTATTTTTCGGTTGATGGAGCTGTGTCAGAGTATAAACTGATTAGTATTTGTACCCCTTTTTTGTTTGACATCACTTATTTCATTTTATGTGCAGCAGGATGAACAAAAAACTGCAATTCTAGCATTTGTGCTTTTAAATTCCGGTTATCGTGCAGGTTAAGTAAGGTGACCGTTTTAAAGTGCATATGGTTACGCACATGGCAATATAAAAAAAAGTGTACTTTGTTTTTCCTCGACAAAAATTCATTGGGGGACACAGCACCTTGGCCCTTGCCTTAGGAGGCGGACACTAGGCGGACCAAACGCGTTGGGCCCGCCCCGGTGGCCTAGTTCCCTCCTGCTGACGCCAGGCTGATCAGTTTTTCAGCCTAGTGTCTGTAGGAGGCAGACGCTGCTCCGCAGCTCTGCGGAATTTATTTTTCTTTCCTTAGCAGGAGGTGATTGAGCGTCTGGCTCTCACCTGTTGGAAGGTGATCGAGCCCCCGACTCTCACCTGAAGGAAGGTGATCGAGCCCCCGGCTCTCACCTAAAGGAAGGTGATCAAGTCCCTGGCTCTCACCTATCAGAGGGCCATCAGCGTGTAGTTGTACCGTGACATTGTCCCCCTCTGAGGGCGCCAGGAACCCAGTTAGCTCTTTAGCTGGCTGTTCTTCCTCCTCGCCGCTCACCCGTCCCCACCTGCCGCCTCCATAGCCTTTTACGGATTCGGGTAGCCTCACATCTGGGTGCATGGTACTGAAGGGGTGATACCGTGATGCCCGAACATGTCTGATTGGTGAGTACCCTGACTTCCTCTGTTTTGGGGGTGGTCGGGTTTTTTTTCCCTTAATACAGTTTTGGGTGGCTGCAGGAATTCAGTTTTTCTGCGGCCCCCAGGGTTGCCCTTTTTCCTGAGGGTGGGCTTCCTAAGGGGGGTAGTGCATTTCCCCCTCTTAGCCGATGCTGGAACTGGGCAGCGAGCATGTTAGCCCGCTGCGTCAGCATCCGGTTAAGCGTTGTTCCCAGCAGCAGTTTTTTTCCCCAGTGTGCTGGGTGTTCCAGAGGCAGGGGCATATTTCCCCACCTTACTATGGCTGGCGTTACACAGTTACAAGTTGGCCTGCTGCGCCATTCCGCGGTGCCGCATGTTGTGGCTTGTCACTGGCTGCATAGGATGGGCCTCCCAGGGGCTGCGAGTGCTACTTACTTGCTTCTGCAACATTCTAGCGCCGTTCCGACAGCGCCGTCACGGGCCGTGCGCTCAAATTCAGCCCCCGGCTTCTGGAGTATTAGGCCGCGCCTAGGCCGCAACCAGGCCGGGCCCTTTCCTGGGCCTGTAACGCCGACCCCAAATGGATCCGGGCCCCTCCCAGGATGGGGCAGGACCTCCAGCAACACAGGTCTGTGTTGGGGGCAGAGCCTAAATGCGTTCGGCATCCTGTCAGTTTGCTGATCTCCTGAGGAGGACACAGTACCTTGGGGTGGTAAGTTGGACTTCTGTTGGCCCTCTATCCCTGCCCCACGCACCCAACAGCCATGTCCCTTTCCAAGGATGAGGGTTTAAAACCCTCCGCATGCAAAGCAGTTGCGACTTACTTCGCCTGCGCCAGTTGCCACAAGAAATTCCCTTGCGGCCAGCCTAGTGCCCTTTGCGCTGCTCCTCAGCCGACCGCCGCAGGGCCTGACCCCCCAGGGCCCTCTCACTAGCTGTGGGTGACCTGTCCAGACTGTCCCAGGTTATGGTTTCGGCCATAGAGCGCATGCCGTCGCTGCCCAGCCTAGCACCTCCTAGGGTCCAGTGCCCGGCACAGCCCGTACAGAGGGTTTGTATAAGAGGGTTAGAGCGCTCTCTCCCTCACTATTACCTGAGCTCTCTCCTGATGGTCAGTGGTCAGAGATAGACGCTCCATGCCGGGACTCGGCTTCTGTAAGTGGGGACTCCTCTGACTCCGAGCCAGACAGAGATGATGATGCTGCAGTAGTGGTCCAAGCCCTTATCCTGGCTGTCAGAGACTCCCTCCATGTTAAGGATGAGGATGTCTCAGCCTCCCAGGAGGAGGTCTCCTTTAAGCACAGCAGGTGTCAGCGGTTGGTGTTTTAGGAGCTGATTGCCAGGGAGTGGAAACATCCTCACAGGCATGTGTTTCCTACCAGACAGCTTAATGCGCTTTGTCCTTTTCTGGAGGAAACGGTGACAAAGTGGTCGGTGGTCCTATCTGTGGACGCCCCGGTCACCCTGCTCTCGAAATCTACAGCCATCCCTGTTTTGGATGCGGCAGTCCTTTGTGACGGCACAGACAGGCGTCTTGATGGATTTTGTAAGTCCGCCTTTGTGGCTGCTGGGGCAATGCATCTTCATGGGTCAGCAAAGCTTGCATGGTCATGGTCTGGGCATCCGTAGGCCATGACTTTAACCACAGGGAACGGCGCGCGGCCACCACATTGACCGATGCTTTTGCCACTAAACTGGCTGACTCAAGCGAAGTGTCACACAGGAACTTCGAAGAAAGTTCGAAGAAAGCCAGAAAGCTGGGATGTGAGACCTAACAGCTCCTCTGTGGAAGCTCCAGCTTACAGCCCCCACTCGGAAATTTGTCTCAGATGGGGGGCCATCTCCTGCAGTTCCAGGAAATCTGGCAGGTTCAGGTCGACGACGCCTGGGTTCGCGAGGTCGTCTCTACAGGTTACAAGATTCACTTCAGCTCAGCCCCCAAACACATTTTTTTTCTTTCTTCCCCGGCCTGGGCATCAGCCTTTTTTTTGGCAATCCGCACACTCCTCCTTCAGGGGGTGATTGTGCCCGTCCCCGAGTCCGAGCATTTTCTGGGGTTCTATTCAAACCTTTTTATGGTCCCCAAAAAGGGCGGCTCGGTGAGGTCGGTGTTGAACCTCAAGGACCTCAACCGGTTTGTGCAAGTTCCCGATTTCCGCATGGAGTCACTCCGGTCGGTGATAGCCTCACTGGAGCAGAACGAATTCCTGGCCACCATAGACATCAGGGATGTGTATCTGCACATCCCTATTTCCCAGGCCCACCAGTGTTTTCGGCGTTTCGCGGTAGGCTCTCAGCACTTTCAGTTCAGGGCTCTGCCGTTTGGCCTCACGACTGCCCCAAGGGTCTTCACAAAGGTCCGGGTGCCCCTGATAGCGATCCTTTGCATCAGGAGCATGACTGTTATCCCGTATCTGGACTCCTCCTGGTGAGGGCTCCTTCTCGTCACGCCTGTCTCATCAGGATCACCCTGGACTCCTTGGTGCGCTTTGGGTGGATAGTCAATTTTGACAAATCCTGTCTGATCCCGGCGCAGAGGATGGAGATTCTGGGGATGATTCTTGACACTCAGGTGGCCAGAGTGTTTCTCCCGTCAGGGAAGATCCAGCAGTTAGTCGGATGTATCTCTACTTTTAGGTCGCACCCCATACACACTTCGCGCTTGCATGTGGATGCTTGGCAGAATGGTGGCTGCCTTCGAGGCTGTGGCCTTTGCGCAGTTTCGCCCTCTGCAGCGGGCGATCCTGTCCTGGTGGCATGGTTCTCCAATGACCTTAGACATGACGGTTAGTCTACCACCCCGGGTGCGAGCCGACCTGGGCTGGTGGCTAACCTCCCCTGCATTGCATCAGGGAAGGTCGTTTCTGCCCCCACAGTGGCTGGTCATCACCACGGATGCCAGTGCGTCTGGATGGGGCGCCGTCTTCGGCTCCCGGATGACTGCGGGTCGCTGGTCCCTCAGCTAATCTGGTCTTCACATCAACATTCTGGAGCTCCGGGCCATTTTTCTGGCACTCTAGCATTGGGCCCCTCTCATTCAGGGGCACCCAGTTTGGATTCAGTCCAACAATGCCACAGCAGTCGCCTACTTAAATCATCAGGGCGGCACCAGAAGCCGGGCAGTGTTCCGGGAAACCGTGAGGATTCTTCGCTGGGCGGAACAGGTAGTGCCAGCCTTGTCGGCGGTTTTCATCCCAGGGTTGGAAAACTGGTTGGCCGATCACCTCAGTCGAACAACGATCGACCCAAGAGAGTGGGCACTGCTACCGGAGGTTTTTCACCTCCTTTGCCGAAAGTGGGGGACGCCAGACGTCGATCTTTTTGTGTCTCGCCTAAATCACCAACTACCGAACTAGGTGTCCAGATCCAGGGATCCCCTGGCCCTAGCAGCAGATGCGCTGGTCCTTCCTTGGAGTCCGTTCACTCTGGTCTATCTGTTCCCACCGTGGCCTCTTCTCCCTTGAGTGCTCAAGCATCTCCAGTCCGAGAGGGTACCCGCTATTCTCAAGGCCCCGGACTGGCCCCGCAGGTCCTGGTACGCGGATCTCGTCGCTTTACTGGCAGACGCTCCTTGGCCCCTTCCGTTGCGTCCAGATCTTCTCTCGCAGGGGCCCCTGTTCCACCCCAATTTACTGCAGCTACTTTTGATGGCGTGACGGTTGAAACCGCGATATTAAAATCTCGTGGCTTGTCGGATTCTGTTATCCAGACCATGATTCGGGCGCGCAAGCCTCAATCAGCCCGGATCTATTACCGTACCTGGAAGGCTTTTTTTGCCTGGGCTGAGGCCTAGAATTTTCACCCCTTGGTATGTTCTACCCCAAAGGTGCTGTCATTTCTGCAGTAAGGTCTGGAGCTTGGGCTCGGCCTGTCCTCCTTGAGAGATCAGATTTCTGCTCTCTGTTTTATTTCAGCGCAAGCTGGCTTCCCGCTCACAGGTTAAAACCTTTTTGAAGGCAATCGCACATTCGGTCCCTCTGGTTCGTGGGCCAGTCGAACCATGGGATTTAAATCTTGTGTTGAAGGCCATGCATTCTTTACATTTTGATCCACTACGGGAGGTTTCCCTGCGTCTGGTTTTCGTGAAAGGTGCCCTTCCTGATGGCCTTTACTTCCATCTGCCGAGTGTCTGAACTGGCGCCGCTATCATGCAAGTCCCCTTTCTTGGTTCTGCATAAGGACAAGGTTGTTTTGCATCCTGTTCCTTCGTTTCTCCCTAAGGTGGTGTCATCATTTCATATTAATGAGGACATAGCTCTGCCCTCTTTCTGTCCCTCGCCCTCTCATCCTCGAGAGCGGGCGTTGCATTGTTTTGACGTGGTCAGGGCTGTTCGGATCTACCTCTCTGTTACGGAATCCTTTAGGCGTTCTGAAGTCCTCTTTGTCATTCTGGAGGGCAAGCGCAGGGGCCTGGCGGCCTCTAAGGCCAACATTGCCAGCTGGATCCAGTCTGCAATATCAGAAGCCCATCGGTCTAGGGGGAGCCTTGTCCGTTTCGAATCACTGCTCACTCCACACGAGCGGTTGGTGGGCGGTAGAGATGGGCGAATTTCTCAAAAATCGGTTCGGGCACTTCGCCGAATTTCCCGACAAAAAATAAATTCGGTCCGAATTACTTCGGGATGATTTACGTTAAAAAACAGCTATTTTCCCGGCTGCACAGAGCCTGCAGGGTGCTGTAGAACGTTGTCCATGCTTAAATATGCAGAGGGAGCTTGGTTTGGTCTTCATACAATGTTTGTGTTTTAGTATGACACGCAGAGACTGCCGCCCTTTAGAATCGCTTCACTATAAAATTCCCTGGGCACTTAAGAGGGCAAAACTGACCAAAAAACTGAAGGGGAATGTAGCCTGATAAAGTCATTGGGAGCGACAGCTGGAAAAAAACAAGCTGAGGGCTCAGGTGGCAAAAATCAGTGACAAAAGTGTGGAGGTGACGGCGGCAGCCAGAGCAGCATGAGGTCAGAGAGTGGCACAATGACATTCTGGAGGTGGCAAAAACAGCAGTAGGCCACAGAGTGGCACAATGACACAGTTTGTAGGTTACGGCAGCAGCCCGCAGCAAAATGGGGTCAGACTTGGCACAATGACATTCTGGGGTGGCAAAAACTGGAAAATCCCACAGAGGGGACAAGCGAGAAGGGAAGGGCGGCAGCAACAGATGGGGTAGAGAGTGGCACAATGACACAGGTGGAGTCATGGCCCCAGCAACAGCAGAGGCTGAGGTATAAAGTGCACAATGACAGAGTGTGGGGGTGGGTGGCAATACCAGTCCCTGGTAAAGTGGTTGGTGGCAATGGAGAAACTGTCAGCGTGTGTGGCATAGGGGGTGGCAGCATAAATGTGGCTGAGGAAGGTAGTTTGAACCCGACTTTTTCACAGTTTGGGTGGGGTCATGGCTCATGTATCTGACGCCTAAGGCTTTGGTGGTGGAAATCCTCCCCATCCACGCCTGTTCATCTTGACAAAAGGTCGGTTCCCCCATTTCCGGGGAAAGGGGTTCTCCTTGGGGTAACGATGGCCCCGCCGCACTGAACCCCGCTCTGAGCCACCCCACGGGCCCCGGGCGGGGACGCTTCTCCCTGAAAAATCGGAAAAGCCGGCACCACATCCATTTTTGGCTGCCATAGCCCCAGCGGTCTTTTAACGGGTGGGAGGGGTTTCCAATTTGGCCCACCCCCTGTTGGTTCAGGGTCTGTCCAGGTTCTGCGCTGCGGGCGACTGCCCCCTCACTAGGCGGGAAAGGAAGCGCCATCGTGACTCAGATTAGGTTGTGGAGGAGCTGTACAATCCTCCCCCTCCACCTTCCCCAGACCGCGGCGTAGTAATGGCGCTGAAGAGCCCCCGGTCGACCCTGCAGGGAGGGACGTCCCCGCACATGGGGCAGTCCCAACTGATAGGAGGTTTTCCCCCTTAGTATTTGATTTTGTCCTCCCTCTCAATAGCGGGAAAAAGGCTCCCATTTTCGCCCGGTTAGGGGGCCCATGGGTGCAGACCAGAAGTACCCCCTTTTGCCGGTGCTGACTATTGGGCTGTCACTACCAGGCAAATCAGCATGTGGGGCCATCTGCACGTGACCCGGGGGGTCCCTGTCCCCTCTCCACTATATACTGCCACGGTGCGGGGGGTCATCGCCTCGTCTTCCCTTTCCTCTACCTCCTCCCGCTGCTCCTGTCCTCCCTTTGTCACCTGGGGAAAAATCACTCATTCACCAGACAATGCTTCTGTCCCAATGCCCTCCTCCTCCATTTCATCCCCACCGATCATGTGGCCCGAGTGAGTGCCCCCGTTCCCGTCCCCTGCCCAGACAGATTTTTCAGATTGTTCAAAGGGAAAGAAGAGTGGAATGCGTTATTTATCCCGTAGTCCCGGCGTGCAAATAAGTGGCCCCCTCGAATGGGCCCCAACAAAGGCGGTGTCACACATGGCTGCCCCCTGGCTGACATCAAAAAAATTTCCCAAGGAGTACTCCCGTCCCCTGGTTTATCAAAAAATCGTTAATGGTCTTTTTTGTTCAACAGTCGGTCCAACATGTGCAGGGGAAACCAACGCGTGGAAACATCGCTAAGAGTGTTGTTGGGGGGGAGGCTGTTTGGGTGCAACTGAGGAGGGTTCCTGGCTTTTAGGATTGGATGAAGTGCATGCACGTTTCCGGCCATTTTCGAATTTCTGAAGTCGGGGGAAGATTCAAGAACCTTTTCAAACCAGATTGAACAACATGCGCCTTGCAGGGTGCATGGACCCACCCTCCTGGGTTTGCAGCGGGGGGGAAAAACCATGTTACTCCATTGTTCCGTCACCATGGTTCCGTTTTTGCATTGGCGCGGAGAAAAGCCCAAAATTATTTCTTGGCTGCATGAGCGGGCTTTTCCCCCCCTGTGTGCCCTTCGTTCCCGGGGGAAACCAGGTGTAGAACTGCTTTGCCCACCGTTTGTCCCCTTAAACACATGTGGTATGTTTAAAAGCAGTACTTGTGGGGGCTGAGAGGGTTGGTGGGGGGGAGGGGGGGAGGGGGGGGGCGGACATTGGCGCAGGGACCCGCAGTTTGAAAACGTGGAGGGGGAAAGCCCCCATCCCCGGGCCCAAGTTGTTGGTGTGTTTGGGGCAGGAAGCAATTCCCCCCGGGGGCCCTTTAAAGGACATTTTACGGCCCTGACGTAGTTACGCCCCAGCCTTCCACGTGCAATGCCCCTTGGGAAAATCAAAAACCGAAAAGCCAAAGGGAAAGGGGGCCCCACCTTTTGTTCAACATTTTTAATGAAAGTGCTTTTTCTGCCTTTTTTGAAAAAAAATTACGGGTTTGGGAACCCTCTCCATTCTCGGCTACGTCTTCAAAAAAAAAAAAAAAAAAAAAAAAAAAACCAAAAAAAAAAAAAAAAAAACAAAAAAGAAAAAAAAAATTTTCCTTTTCCTTTTTTTTTTGGAAAAAAAAAAAAAAAAAAAAAAAAAAAAAAAAAAAAAAAAAATTTTGCGGGAGGCCACCTTTTGGGAAAGGGGAAAGGGACTGCATTTCCCAACAATTTTGGACAGGAGCAAAAAAGGCCCAGCTTCTGCACCTTAGGTGGTTGGCGCTACGTTGTTCTTTAAAAATTCGCCTGCTGAACGATGCTGGCCCCATGATTTTAGTGGGAGCCAGGAACTTGGCCCAGGAGATTTTAAAAGAGAAACAGTTTCCCTTTTGAGAGGGGGGTGGACCCTTTGACTGGCTCCCAAAGGGCCCAAAGCTTTGCCACGGGGCCCGTCCCTGTTGTTTTTGTGGCGGCGGGGTTTGGACCACCAATTTTGAGCCCGTTTCCCCAAGGCCCAAACCCGGATGGTTTGGCTGCGGGTTTGTTGACGCAGGGCCGGGGTTTTAGCTCCGGGCCACCCCTTCCCATTTTCCCCTCCCTTACAGTTTCCTCTTATACCCTTTTTTGGGGCTTTTCCGGTTTCTTAGCAAAAAATGCCCCCCCCCCGGGGTATGGGAATTTTAAACCGCCAACACTCCCGCATTTAAATGACTTACTACCCCCGCTGCCTCCCCTGACCCCCTTTTTGCCGAAAATTTCTTGGACCTGAAAGGGGTTTTTTTTCCCCCATGGCCCCCTTGGGCCCTTCCCTACCCCCAACACTGCTGCTACCCTCCCTAAACCCGGGCCCCACAAAACCCACCTTCCCTGTCTGGGGCCGGGCCCCCTGACGCGAAGCGAGCCCTTTTCCTGAGGGTTTGTTTGAAGCCCTTGCCCTACCCGGCCCCCCAATTGGGCCCGGCTACATATCATCCTTTTTGGTTTAACCCCGTCACTGCTGTCCTATCCCCGGTTTTGGTAGGGAAAGAGGCTGCCCCCTTTCACAACTTTGACCTCCCATGCACTTCCAAAAATTATACTTTCCCGGGCCAAATCCCAAGAAGAGGGGTTTTTGGCCCCTTTTTCTTCGCTCCCAAGTAGTGCTGCTGCCCCCCCCAAATTGTTCATCCTGCTATTATTGTGGCGATGAGCCCAAAACCGAAAATAGTAGATCTTGGCTGAGTAAACCCGGATTGGGAAACAGAGGGGGTTGAGGACAGGGAGGGCCGCGGGACCCGCCCCCGGGGGGCTTTCCCAAACAAAGGGGTTGTGTCTGCTTTTCCCCCCGGGAATCTTGGCGGGGGTTTTTGTCAGATTTTCATCGGGGAAAGGAAGTGGGATGACCCAAAGTAAACCCAAATCAAGAACCCTTGGGTTGTTGTAAAGCAAAAAGGGCCCGCTAGATGACCCCCGGGGCCTGTTGGGGCCCTTTCACGGTGCCCCCTGTGCAAAGTCCCCTTGCTGTGCTGGGGCCCGGGGCCCGGGGAATTTTTGGGTGCCTTCCCACTCGCAGGTGAAGCCCCCCCAAACCCTTTCCGGGCCCCTGACTACCCCCTTTTTCTAAAATGAAACGGGGACACTGTTTATGAAGATGTCTGTATTAAATTAAAATTTTACACCCGGTATTTGACTCCAAATGAACCACAAAGAAGCTTGGGAAAACCTTGGATATAAATTGCGTCACAAAGGGGCAGGAAAAATTGACGTTGTCCCGTTTAAAAAAAACTGTGTATTTTACTGAATAAAAAAGCACAAAACGGTTTAAAATTAAACCCTTGGATTGAATTATGTACAAAATTTTATCCTGTGGGGGTGAAAAAACAAAGTTTTTTTACGGAGTCAATGCGAAAAAAAAATTATTTAAAACCCGGGGATGTAAATTGGCAAAAAATTGAGCAACCAGAAATCCCGAGCTTTGTGCGTGTTAAAATGCGTGTATTTTACGGTACACAACAAGAGGAAAAACTTGTAATTAACCTTCGCTTGTAAAATTCTGTACAGGAAAAATGTTTTTTTTGGCGGTGAAAAAAAAACGTTTTCTTTTGTCCCACGCAGCAGAACAACGTTAAATTAAAACCCCTGGATGAAAATTTGCGAAAAAAAGAATTGAAAAACCCAAAAATGAAGTGGTTTTGTTTTGAAAAAAAACGCTGTTTCTTTAAATGAATACAACAGGAACGGTTAGATCCCCCTTGGATATTCAATGTGCTGGAGCAGATAGATTAAATTTTTTTTAGCAGCTGCACTGGACGACACTGGACTTCAGTCCCAAAACCCCACAAAACAGAAATAGAACTTAAGAAAAGCCGTTCTGAGACAAGTGAGAACCCCCCAAAATCGCTGTAAAAAATTTCTTTAGTATCAAGCTATCACAAGCGCCGCGGCAGTCCTTCCCTATCAGACAGTGAGACGTATGAGCGCCCCCGCGTCGCACCCGGAAACCCCTTTTTAGTGCGGTGGGGGTCACAGAATCCCGACGGTCTTGATTGGCTTATCTTGCACATGTCATGCGGCTATGCCCTTCTTCCTCCCAGAGTTCTTTGCCCCATGTAACGCTATGTGCTCACAGCCATTTTATCAATCAAACGCACATTTCATTCACGCGAAGTACCCCAAAGTTTTCCTGAAATTCTAAATGAATTTCACTTCGTTAGAATCAATTTGCCCATCTCTAGTGGGCGGTTCGGCATCAGGCTTCAGTGCTACAGGTGTTCAAAGCTTCCACCTGGGCTTTGTTCCATACCTTTTCTAAGTTCTACCAGATACATACCTTGGCCTCGGCTGATGCAAGCCTTGGCCGTAAGGTACTTCAAGCAGCAGTTTGGTAAGGTTTATCACTGCTGATGAATTTTTTAGTTGTTGCTCCTTTGTTTTCCGACCCTCTGGGACTGCTATTGGACATCCCAAGGTGCTGTGTCCCCCAATCAATTATTGGCGAGAAAAATGGATTTTTGTACTTACCCTAAAATCCTTTTCTTGTCCAATTCATTGGGGGACACAGGTCCCACCCTCATTTTTTACTCCATGGAATCGGTGTGCTTTCTTCCTCTCGGACACGGCTTTTTTAAAAACTGATCAGCCTGGCGTCAGCAGGAGGGCTATAGGCCACCGGGGCGTGCCCAACGCGTTTGGTCCGCCTAGTGTCCGCCTCCTAAGGCAAGGGCCACGGTGCTGTGTCCCCCAATGAATTGGATGAGAAAAGGATTTTATCGTAAGTACAAAAATCTATTTTTTTCAGTAATAAACATTTGTAATGGGGAGAGGGTGGTGCATTTTTCTCTATATTTTTACTTTTCAATTTTTTTTTACCTATAGGGTTTAAACTGAGTGGTCGCTGAAAAAATACATTGCAGTACATGACTGTACTGCACCTAGACAGACAATCCCGAACCTTTTGTTAGGCTTTTAGGCTGCCATGGAAAATATTTGCCCCCCTGCAATTATAATCGCACAACAAGGTGCCGCTGTGGACAGAGGGAGCCCCCTACCTCTGTCAAACCACTTAACTGTGTGGTTGCTATTTACCATGGCATATAATGTGTTAAGCGGCTGAGTTTGAAATGAACTCTGGTCCCGGTCATCAGCATAGATCCCCAATTGTCAGTTACAGGCCATTCCCTACAGTCAGCTTTTGAGCCTACACAATCTCAATGATGTACAGGTAGGTCAATTTGCGGCAAGTACTCATACCTGTACGTCATGTGTCTTAAGGGGCTAGTTCATCAACTGATCAGTGGATATAGTGTTTTTAGACTTTGCAAAAGTGTTTCTCACCGTCCCTCATAAACCCCTTCTGGCTAATTTTCAAGTCTATGGGGTTAGCTAGTTTTCAATCCAATTACAAACTATTATCTCTATCTGATCATAATTGGTTTCTACACTGAATGGTCCCCGTTATAAGTGGTGTACCTCAAGGTTCAGTACTGGGTCCTCTTCTATTCAATGTATTTATTAATGATGCAGGGGAGGGGATTAATAGCACGGTTTCCATTTTTGCAGACGATACCAAGCTATTTATGAACATCTTCCATAGTTTGCACTACACTAAATTGCAAGGAGACATGGACACACAGTGCTTAATGAAGCAAAATCCTTTCTGTTCAGAACTGAAACATTGCTGCTGTTAGGTTAATAAACTTCCACATTTTTGGATGTGCTGTCTTTCTGCATTTTTTAGACACTGAGTGTTTGGGCATCCACTTGGCAAATGAGGTTCAATGTGGATAAATGTAAGCTCTGCATTTGGGTACTAATAATCTGCAAGCGTCGTATATCTCAGGGGTAAAAAACTGGGGGAATCACTTGCTGAGAAGGATCAGGGTGTACGTGTAGATCATAGATTACAGAACAGCATGCAATGTCAATTTACTGCAGGCCAGCAGGATATTGTCGTGTATTAAACCCTTACCGACAAGGGATGTAAGAGTGTGTCTTTGTGTGGGTAAGGTCCTATGTAATAATATTACTCAGTAAGTCTGCTTTGTTAGAGGCTGAAGTCGGCTGCGAATTGCAGCTGACAGATGCCGCTAACTGCAGGAAACAGTGCTGGCTTTGTTCCCCACTGTTTAACCCTTTAGTTGCCGCTGTGATCGTGGCCATATCTAAATGAATGAATAAACAACGCTGCACATCATTCTTTACTCCAGTTGACACCCCGTGAAAAGATAGCGGGATGGTTGGTTTTATGGTAGCTGGAAGAATCGCTCACATCCATAGGTGTAAGTACAAAAAAGTTATTGGTTTAAGAATTTGGTGCTGCAGCGCAAATTTAAGAAATAGGGAATCTATGGATGTTATAAAAAAAAAGTACAAAAACCTAACGAAAACCATACATATTTGATATATTTCACAATTTTTTTTCCTGTTTCCCAGCATATTCTATGGGCAATGGCAGCATTAAAAAGTACATCATGTCCCACAGAAAAAAAAGCCTTCATATGTCTAATTACAGTATTTCACAAAAGTGAGTACACTCCTCAAAGGTACTCGACTGGCCAAGCATGTCTGCAGACTTAAAGGGGTTGTCTCGCTACAATGATTGGGTTTTAATTAAAAGATCTTTAAAAAACAAGCAGCTTTGCAATATATGTTCATTACAAATGTCCTACTGATTTTGAGTTATCCCCGTTAGTAGGAGTGCATCAGCTCCTCAAATCCCTATAACAGCTGACCTGTTGATCTTTATCTCACTGGCTGTCAGTGCTGGATGACTCATCTGTTTCTGAAAACAGGTTGGAGCAGAGAGCCCCTCCAGCACAGTATGCTTCTGTAGGGAAGGGAGGGTGAGGGCTCTACTCCCCATGTGTAGCTGAGCTGCCTGGATTAACCCTGTGTGTGCCTGCTTCCTCCTGTTCTCTACACAGATTGAGGAGAGCAGAGGTGAGGCTGACAGCAGTGAAGTGTGTTACTATAATCATGATGTGTCTGTGGAGCGCTGACTATACTAATAGAACAGATCGGGGGCATGTGAACGGTTCATGCTCTGCTGTATTAGTGACACATCCGGAGTATAGTAACTCACTTCACAGCTGCCCTGTGTCTGTTCTGATAGGGTTTGTTTGTTGCTGGAGATGTGGAGGTTTGTATGCTAAGCAGGGGGTATAGGAACACTTACATCCCTCCTGCTCTGCTATTCGCATACACAGCTTCACAGACCTCCCCACACTCATAGATCAGCCCTCTCCTGTCTCCGTGGAGCTGACAGTGCAGCTGATCTAGGCAGGCACACACAGGGTTAACTCTGGCAGCAAACCCCCTTGCCACCCCCCCCTGCGGTATAGAAGTTGTGTAGGAGAGCTTTCGGTGTGCTGAGAGGAGGGGGGAAGGGGGAGGAGAAGCGGCGGACAAGAAGCACGCCCCTGAATTCAAAAATACTTTGCTCCAGACACATTGAAGCAGGCTGAAAGCCTGTAATGAGACAACTCCTTTAACCCCTTAACGACCGCGCACCGTCTTTTGACGGCGGCCGGTGCGGGTCGTTCGTCTGCAGCGACGTCATTTTGACGTCGCTGCGGGACATCGGGGTTTGCGGCGCCCGGCGCCACAGCTGCGCTAGGATCGGGCTGAACTACACAGCCCCGATCCCAGAGCATCTCCTGCAGGCATCGGGGAGCGGAGGAAACCTCCGCAACCCGATGCTTTAACCCTTTGATTGCGGCGGTGCGTTACCGCAGCGCAATCAAAGGATCCCCTGCTCTGTCGGGTGATGGGAACACCCGGTCACCCGACAGAGCTCAGGGACCGGCTGCACAGTCAGCTCTGGGGACCTAGCATGGCCCCAGAGTTGTCTTGTAAGAAGCCAGTGATTAGGATGCACTGTGTGCTGTCCTAATCACTGCCTGTGTCAGACTGACACAGATTAGCATGTATTAGCATATATGAATATGCTATACATTACTAAGTGTAAAAAAAAAATAAAAAAAAAATGTTAAACAGTTCTCTCTTCAGGGGAGTAAAAAAAAAAGTAAAAAAAAAACAAAAAGTGTAAAAAAAAAGAATAAAAAAATTAATAATAAAATAAAAATAAATATTTAAATAAAAAATAATGTACATAAATTACACGCACAAAAAAACCTACACATATTTGGTATCCACACGACCGTAATAACCTGTAGAAATAATCTAACAATTTATTAAGTGTGAAATGTGAAGGTGTAAAAAAAAAATTAAAAAACAAAAAAAATTTTTGTAAAAAAATAAAAAAAAAATACTGCAATTATTTTATAAGTGTACCTTAAACTATTCCCTTATAAAGTACAACTTGTCTCGAATAAAACGAGGCCTCATCCAACTGCGTCATTGAAAAAATAAAAAAGTTACAACTGTTTAAACGCAAGGAGGCCAAAACTAAAAAAATGTTCTGGTCATTAACTACTTTTCAGGCGTTCGGCTTAAGGGGTTAAACCCTTTTGAGCATCTGTGGAGCATCCTCAAATGGAAGATGGAGGAGTGCAATGTCTCTAACATCCACCAGCTCTGTTATGTCTTCATAGAGGAGGGGAATAGGATTCCAGTGGCTGCAACCTGTGAAGCTCTAGTGAACTCCATGCCCAAGAGAATTAAGGCAGTACTGGAAAATAATGGTGTCCACACAACATATTGACACAATCTGTCCATTTTCACTTAGGAGTGTACTTACTTTTGTTGCCAGCAGTTGAGACATTGATGGCTGTGTGTTGACTTATTTTGCGGTCACACTAAATTTACACTATTATACAATGTAAAACAGTCAGTGTACAGCTTGTATCATAGTGTTATATCTTCTGTCTTTCATGGGATAACGCTGAACACAATATTTACAAAGATGTGAGGGGTGTACTCACTTTTGTGAGATACTTTAGATGGAAAAATAAAAAAAGCTATGGCTCTTGGAAGGCGGGCAGGAAAAGCCAAGAGCCAAATTATAATGACCAGCTGTCAGGAAGAGTAATATTGCTGCTGTAAAAAGCATTGGTCCGACTTAATTTCAAATATGCAGTTCAATTAAGGGCACCAGTTCATAAAAAATACATACTGGAGTCACAGTACAAATATGAGCAACCAAACTGATATGGAGCACAGAATATCTTAGTTATGAGGAAAGGTTAAAATAATTAAACTTATTTAGTCTTGACAAAAGACAGCTCCAGGAGACCTGATTTATTTAGACAAATTCATAAATACCCCTAAAAAAAGTATGGTGAAAAGCTATTTCATGTAAAACCCTCCTCAAAAGACAAGGGGTTATTGCTTCCATCTGGAGAAAAAAGGTTTAATACCCAGAGAAGAAAAGCCTTTTTCACTATGTGAACTGAGGATCTGTGGAATATACTTCCTGAGGAGCTGGTTACATCAGAACAGGTTGAAGGCTTCAAGAAACGCTTAGATAACCACTTACTACTAAATAATAATAATACTTATGTAGCCGTGTAAAATTATTATTAGAATGTAGAATGTCAGTCTGATTGTGATCTGGGAAAACGAGTTTTTTTTTTTTTACGATAAATTGGTTCATGCATTACAGGTTCCATATTCTGGATCAATAGATGTAAACAATATTCCTATATCCTTCCCTTCATTTACATCTTCTCCCCACCATTCTTTGAATGCGGAATGTCTTTTTTTCAACCTAACTTAATGTGAAGAAAATAGGCCTTTGGAGTCAGATGTTAATACCGGTTTGCCTAATTGTCTTGTATATAAAGATTGTGTGATGTACCATGTTGCAGTCATTGTATCATGCCTTTTTATGAAACTCCTGCAGTCATGGATTCCAGTAAGTGTATTTAGCATGCGCAGTCCTAGCGAGTCCTTTTGTCAGCTATGCCAAGTAGCAGGGATGTGTGAAATAAGAAGGATGGAAGACTACACACCAGCCAGACAGATCGTCCACACAACAATTTGTTGGCTAAGTAGATGGCCGATAACAACGATAGAAAAAATTATCCATCAAACAAATCTTGGCCATTATCATCGTTTCCCATAATTCACTTAAGAGATTATGGCCCCAGAATCCAGTCGCACCTCCTGTCCCCTGTGTGAGAATCTTAGATTTTAGGGAACCATGGAAATTGTCACAAATCATAAATCTGTTATATTCACATTTGGTATGCCTGGGTTGGTAATTTCATATTTGGGGACTCCTAGCAGGAGTTGTGACTGAAGCTGGAAACTATGGCTTTCCTAATGTCCTCAGCATGAAATTAGCCATTCCCTCTGTGACCTAAACAGGAAGAGGGTCTGGAAGGGTTTTGAAGATTCCATAAAACATTTTGGATTATCAAAGACCATTGTCCGTTCCAGAAGTTGCCAAGCACAGGTATATCTGATTCTTTTCAGCTGTGCTCCCTAGCCTAGCCGATCAAATTGGAAAAGGTCTGTTTTCTCATTATTTTATCCCTTTTTGTTTATTATGGTACTGCATGTTTTTATGTATGTCTGTTTATTTTGAATTTTTGTAACTAAGCACACTAACTGTATATTAAAGCTTAAAACTTTGATAGTTTTGCCTTGTTACCCTAATGAACCCATATATCTTTGGAGAGTTAACATTGTCCTTTGTTAAGGTGGTGGCAGTGTGTGTTTTGGGGGTATGTGTTTGTAGTGTAGGCAGAAAGAAAGCTGAGTGCGAGGTGTTGAAGTGTAGCATATTCTTGGTCGCCCACAAGTTGCACAGAAGGAGGTGGAGACAGAGATGTGTGTCTGAGATGGATAGTGCCCTAGAGACCTTTCTGTGCGTGATTTCTCCTTACCCTGGCACATAATTGAGATTGGCACATGTTTCATGACACTAATGTAGATGTTTTATTTTTATTTATTAAAGGGAAAGATGAACACAGCACTATTGAGTCCATCTTATTCTCCAGTAGAGGGATCACCAAGTAATTTTGCTCTTCTTTACCATGATTTGCAAAGGAAATAAAATTTTTTTGTATAGCTGATTTTTAACTAATAATTTCACCCTTTTACACATTATGATATAGAAGTGTAACATCTGCAGAGCTATTTCCTGCTAAATGCTGTACATGAACAACATTCAGATTGTACATCTGACTGACAACCAACTCTTGGGCTGTGTTCACACGGCGTAATTGCGGCACGTACAGTATGGCCACAATTACACTGGGCGATTTGGGAGTCACGCTAATACGCGCGTACTCCCGCGGAGCGGAGGGACCAGCACCATTGACAGTCATTACTCGTGGCGCGTATTCGCCGCAAGTAATTGGCATGTCACTTATCTCTCCACGTGTACAATACAATCGCATTGTACGAGCGGGGAGAGGAGGCATAATCCATAGTTCTCTATGAAAACTATGGATTACCGTAATTTCGGCATGCATCTCGCTCTTATTAGAATGCAAATACGACGCAAAATGCGCTCTGAAATTTTCCCGTGTGAACTTACCCTTGGTGTAGCAGTCTGGACCAGAGATCACCTCAACCCTAGCTGTTTAACGTTTAAAATCCCAGAGTCAGCTATTTCTCCTGGCATGTGTTGTCACCCAAAAAAGATTTTAATTTAGTTTTCATTGTGCAAAATTAATAAAAATTTAAAGTAAACCCATGCATATTTGTATAGCTAGTCATTTATTTTGTTGGTGTTGCATGTAGAAGAGTTTTTTTTGGGAAATTTAATATACTTTTATACACTACAATTTTTATTAAATTTATTATAATTAGTGTTGAGCGATTTTTATCGACAAAGTTGAAATCGGCAAGGTTTTTATGGTGATCGAAATTTTCAGATCATGCGATAATTAAGGTTAAAATCTGTGCATCATCTATTAAGATCGCGCCATTTTCGGCGCTTCCTGTCATTTTGGCGGCCAGCAAATCAGATTACAGAATAGAGCAGGATGAGATGTGTGTGTGACGTCATGACTGGGATGTGTATGGTTTGCCCATTGGCTGGGAAAAATCACATGACCTCGTTTTAACATAGAACAGCCCTTCCTGTTCAGCCTTAGTGTCTCTCAGCGTCTCATAGGAATAGGACATGCACTCTGCCTGTGGCCAAACAGCTCAGCGAAATTAGTCTATTTTTGCACAGAGAAACCTCTACTATTAGCTGTGATCCTTCCAATTTAGTTAGATTAGAGATTTGAAGATTTTATGTAGTTAGCTAGAGAATTTTAAAGCAGCATCTACCGCTGTAAAGTCACGGGGAGAGCGGGGGGTGGTGGGGCCCGCGGGCGAACACAGATGAGCTCTATCTATAAAGTACACTGGATAAAGTTCACCAAGACTTAGTGTAGACATTGCACTGCAATATCTTTATTATTAACAGTTTGCTATTGAAATATTTCCTGGATATTGGGCAGCCTGAACTTATATTGGATACACATCATTTCTAGTAACTGCAGGTCTCTTTGTTAGGTGCAAAACTCCACTATTATTATCAGTATACATTTCAGATAGGTGTCATTTTCAATTTTACCCATTCCACCTGTGTTGATATATCCACCTTGCAGTTAAATTACAATCCAGCAATCTTGTAGTCAGCACAGGTGTTTTGTTGCCAAAAATACCGTGTTAT